>JAASFY010000425.1:0-23144 GCA_023334035.1 Globisporangium okanoganense
ACGAGGACGACGAGGTCGTCATCGCTGGGAAGCTACTGGTGGAGCTGCTTGCTGAGGCACTGCGGGCATGCGAGAGCGCGTCCAGGTTCATGAAGAGACTGGACTTGACTTCCGCTGTAGAGTAGAATGAACTGGAGCCAGATTGGTACGAGCACTGGAAAGCCTGCTGTTGGGGACCGGCCTCTGACATGCACTGCGGTTGCTGGGGCGTATAGTACCCCTGCGAGTGCTGGTCGGCGTCCTGCAGCACTTCACGCAAGATGTGGGCGTCAGTGTACTCGTCGTCGATCAAGCTCACGCTGGTGGAGCTGCTCCGGAACTCTGGGAGCTCATGGGGCGACGCATACTGCTGGCTCATCAGGTGCGCTGTAAAGTGCGAGAGCGAGCTAGTGAGCGAGTCGCTCACCACCGGTGGTTGCTGCGGCTGTAGGTACCCGAACGGTTCGCTCGTATGTGTTAGCGGTGGGTACACACCGCCCTGGGTCAGGTACTCCCGGCCCTGTCGTTCGTAGTCGTGCTTGGGCCCGCCTTCACCAGTGTACGGGAGCTGTTCGCGCTGTCGAGTCGCGCTTGACGAGGCCGCCGCCACGCGCGATGCGTGGGACGCGCGCAGCCGCTGCATGTCGGCCGAGGTGAGCGTCGCAGGCGGCGGCTCTTGGCTGAAGAACTGCGGCTGGTAGCTCATGAGCATCCTGTGGGCTTTAGCGTGTCGTAAGCTGCAAATTGGAAAGTGAGTCTGGGTGAAAGACGGGGGATGACCGAGATGACGAAACGAAGAGAGACGCAGAAAGTGGAAGAAGAGCAAGTCTGACTGACTGAGGCCAGAGACCAATGTGAGGCTGAGGTCTGCTGCAAGCAGCTGGAGCTCTGCGAGCTGACGATGACGTACGTGAGAAATGCTCTGTTTCAGCTGTTCCCGGTATGCCTGATCCTTTCATACTTAATTTAGATCCGAAGCCCAAAATATTTGATGGAAATTGACAAGTCAAATCGGGAATTGGGACCTGTTATTATTAATAATGTCTGATTTTTGCGGAAAAAAGGAATTCTCTGTCAAGCAATTTTACGGACGCGGGTTAGGTCGAGATAAGCAATCTGCACTCAGACGGGACTTTTTATACTTGCTGAAGTTGCGTGTCATCAACCGGTGAGCAGCGCCCACACAGGGATTCCAGAATGCAATAGCGCGCGTCATCTCTGAAGAAGTTGCAGCTTATTATTAGCGCTACCTTGTAGAAATGTCACTGCTACTATACTATACACGTTAGTAGCAATAGTAGCAGCAACAGAAAAGATTTATATATCTGTATTGAGCTGAAAACCGAGGAATGGACTTGGCTGAAAATAAGTCCAGGCTGTAAAACTTGGGTGGCTGCAATTTCCTCTGCGAATTTCCCTCGTTGCGTTTCTCTCTCTCTCTCTCTCTCGTGCTTCACCACCTGGTTCAGCGCCGTCTCTGCATATTCGTACTAAATAAACCACAATCTGACGGAATGTATTCTGCGAGCTTTCATACAAATCTCGAAAGTAAAGCGTAAAAAAGCGGGAAAAAACGAAATAAAGCTAACAAAATGGCGGATTATGACCAGTGAGCCGAAGTTTGATAATCGGATCGAATGACGAAGAGGATGCTCTGATGAGTTGATGACCATTCGTCGCGTGGTCATTTTGAAATGAGCCCCACGGATTATGGTTGCTCATTTAGTAAATGGCGTGGTCGAGATTATTTTGTTCGGTGTCGAAGCTCCGTTTGCACTCGTCTTTCCTCTTTTAAGAGCTCAAATTCTGACCAGGAAGGCTACTGGTTGCTCCTGTTTAACCAAGCGGACACTGAAGCGACATAATGAAAAGGTCCTCGGGCTACTTGCTGCTGCGTCGATCTCAACTCCAGTTAAGATGAAACTGCTTTTAGCGTGAGCTTGGTGTTCATGTTTGGGCCAAAGTCGATTTCTGAACTGACAGCATTGCTTTCAAGGTTCCGCAGTCAGAAACGTTGCTCTTTTTTTCCAACGTTGCAGGCTCGAGTTTGTAGGTTCGCTATGTATACGAAGCTATAATACTGAAGCCTCTCTAAATCGATCGACGCAGCGAGTAATGTTGTCAATCGGTTTAGAGAGGCTTCAGTTAGTTCTCCACGGCCGTGTCCACTTCTTCGGGCGTGAGTACACGCCTGTGTTGTCTGTTGGGGTCGTTGCGGCGGTGGAGATGTTGATAATAGCGCGCGCGTGGTAGGCTTTGGTCGGAGCTCGAGCTGCTGCCGTGCTGCTGCGTTTTGCCTGTTTGTTGCATAATATTTGCACGCTCATTTGCGCACATGATATATCGGATATATCGAATAATCGCGGTGCGCAGATGAGCGCACTTGTCCTGTTATTCCGCGCTGAAGCATTGTTATTTGCACCTTACTGAAACCAAGTCAAATTTCGATCTCCTGTTGAAAGACCAGAAAGGGCTAACAGTAGATCCTAGAAACAGATGGGTTTGAAGGAATCTCGAGCCAAAATCCGAGCCAAAGTCCATAGCTCGCGACCACCGCCGTAGATCGCACTTAGGAGCAGGAAGTGCGCACTTAATGGAAGAAGTGTGGACCACACATACGTTCAGAATGGACACGAAGTAAGCAAATCAAAAAGCAAGCCACGCACGATGACGAGGGCCGCCGGGAACTCTACGACAACGACGAGCGCTCCATGGCTATTGCGGCCACAGCACCAACTGCTGCTAGTGATGTCTGTGCTGCTGCTGCTGGCGCCGCCGCAGGTGCTGGCCATGAAGCAGTCGTGGTCCTTTGCGGGTGAGGACCGCGAGCAGTTCCTCGTCGAGCGCTTCGGCTTTGGCCGCGCGGGCCACATGGACGTGCGCGTGCGCGACGCCGCGTTCAGCATCACGGGCGTCCCGCTGGATGACGACGCGCGCAAGCAGGTGCACGCGGGGCTGCTCTTCATCCACGTACGTACCTGTTTAGCTATGCTGGTGCTGTAGCTATTGAGTGACTGGAGTTGCTGGGCTAATGTGTATATACCTGCTGTATACTTATGTATAGGAAGACGCGCTCTGGGAGACGATGCAGTCCCTCCAGGAGAGCCTCGACAGCGGCGTTGAGCGCTTCTGCGTGCTGCAGAACCGCTCGAGCGACGTCTGGATCGACTTTGCCGACGCCGCGACCTGGCAAGTCTCTCGATGATTATCAATGTGCTGGTGCTAATTATTATTAATATCAATGCCTGCCGACTGTATACGTATTTACAGGCACTTGACTCGTGCGATCGCTGGTGCTGCTCATGATGAAGAATCAACAGCATTGACGCCGGGCTTCTACTATATTTTCTTCGCGCACTGCACGCCCGACCTACAGATCTCGTTCCACGTACGTATACTGCGTTTCACTATACACCCCATGGATGACAACCTTGCCTCATTGTTGGATAATTTTTTTGTATATCTACACTGTATTACAGATGGAGGCGGACTTCAAGAACGGCGCACTGAACTACCTCTCGGCGGGGGACTCGCCGCTGCCGACCGTCTACCTCTTCATGAGCTTCGCGTTCCTCTTCGCCGCAGCGCTCTGGCTGCGGTATTTGCGCGCCAACACGATCCATGTGTGTATAGTTATCTGTATAGGTGTATACTTACCTACAAACTGACGGATGTGTATGCTGTCTCAATGTACAACCAATTCAGATCCACAGCGTGCACCACGTCATGACTGTCCTCATCGTGTTCAAGACCGTGTCGCTCTTCGCCGAGGCCATGCGGTTTTACTACATGAAGACCCACGGCGACACGCTCACGGGCTGGACGGAGGTGTACTACGTCTTCGTGTTCCTCAAGGGCGTGACGCTCTTCGCGGTCATCGTGCTCATCGGCACGGGCTGGTCGCTGCTCAAGCCGCACTTGTCAAGCCGCGACAAGTCGGTAATCTCGGTCGTGCTCGTGCTTCAGGTCGTGAGCAACACGGCCATGATCGCGCTCGAAGAGAGCTCCGTGGGCACGCGCTCGTGGGTCACGTGGCGCGACTTGTTGCATTTGCTCGACCTGCTCTGCTGCTTTGCGATCCTGCTGCCGATCGTCTGGTCCATCAAGACGCTGCGCCAGTCGGCGTTCACGGACGGCAAGGCGCACATCAACCTACAGAAGCTCACGCAGTTCCGCTCGTTCTACCTCACGGTCGTCACGTACCTCTACTTCACGCGCATCGCGCTCTTCCTGCTCACGGCCTCGCTGCCCTACGACGCCACGTGGGTCGCCGTCTTCCTCGGAGAGATGGCCTCGGCCGCGTTCTTCAGCGTCACGGGCTACCGCTTCCGGCCGATCGTGCAGAACCCGTACTTGGAGGTAGCCACGCACCACATCGAGTCGCTCGACGAGTTCTCGCTCGACGACAGCGACGACGACCTTGAGATCCAGCAATTCATGCCCGTCCAGCGGCGAGGCGACCCGCTTAAGACGAATGGCTCGGACCGGAACGGAGTCTGAGTCCCAAGGCTGAGTATTAGAGGTATGAAAATGGAAATTGTGTGTGTTCGACAGTGTTGCTTAACTGAGGTGCTATGTGATTTTTGGTCTGTAGGGTATATGCGAGATGGTGGGGAGATAGAAGACAGTTTGGCGAATAGTTTTTTGTTTTGTTTGTATGTGTGGCCAGTTTGTACGAGTTCACTGTGACATTGATGGGTTTGGTGAGTCATAGGCTATTATGCCTCGTGGGCAGATAACACGAGCTCAAGACGCCGCTGCCGGTCGTGGAACTCGCGCTCGGAGATCACGTTCAGCTACAAGAGCAGAGCAAGAACGCCACGCAGATGAGTCTATATCTGAAAACCCGATAGAAATGCTGATGATTGATTCTTAGGAGACTCACGTAGCCGTTGCCGATATGAACGCGTCGTTCGCAGACAGCATTGTGATATGCTGGCGGGTACGCGACGTCCACGACCGACGCGTCATGTGCGGGCAGCACCTGTACGATTTTGCCCACCAGCGTCAGGCCCAATAGCTCTTGGCCCTGCTCTGGACAGTGTGATACCAGCAAGTCATAGAGCTTTTGGTCCATCAGCAGCAGCTCGACGTGCTCGTGGGGAGCGGGGAACGCGCCAATCGCCGTCACTTCACTGGGAATCACTGCCAATAGCTCCAGGTTCGCAGAAGTCAGTGGGAACCACTTGTCGTTCGTGTCGCGCTCGCCGTGGATATGAACACACACTGCTTTTGGCTCGTGGTTCGGAGACGAGGCCTCGACGATCCGGCCCATGTACCAGACATTGCGCCACTTTTCCCACACGAAGCGTCCCACGAGCTGCTGCGCCTCATCGCTCGCCATCTAACACTGAGTCACTTCGCAATCTGCGCCGCACCCCACAAGTGCCTCGCAACCAAGAAAACAGCATTAACAGACAAGGCATACCAGAGAGCGATAGCTCAGGTCCCAGTTCATCATGTATTAAAGAAAGACCTGAGCGAGAGAGCATTAAAGATCCCAGTGCGACGCTTTGAGCTCCTTGTCCAGTGCCTGTCAACCGCACATCCACCGAGTGAGACATGGAAGGGGAATCACCAGCCGACGCCTATTAAAACCTCAAAGCAGCCGACTCGTGATGCGCATCAGGAAGAGGCACTCGCTCGTTTGATTCGCGTGACCTTTCAAGAAGATTTCCGAGTCGCCACACTCCGCTCGTTTTTGAGAGGGATGCAAGGGAACTTGCGATCTTCCAGTCCTCAGCTCATTCTGCGATTTCCCAGCGAGGCGGAGCAAGTAAGCGAGCTGCGAATTAAAAAAGGCTGGCAGTGTGGAGGAGTTTAAGCAGAAGACATGGGTGGCAGTCGACGATTCCAACATCCAGTGGGTCTTCTTTTCCTGCTGTTGCTAGTGGTGCTAACGACATTGTGCGTAGCGTGGGGCAACGATCAGGTCATTGGTGCACGTCGCAAGAGCGCGCGAATGGAACGTTTGCTCGTGGCGGCTGACGATGACGGCGAGCATGACAACCAGAGGCTACTGCGAGGCGACAAACTGGGCTCTTCTGGTCAGAATCGACGTTCCCATGGAGAACGGAGCTCGTATACCACCTCAACACCAGCGTACGACCAGCCAGCCGACTCGAAAACCAATTATTCGCCAGCGTATGATACGATCCCGGGTGCTGGGTCGTCGTCGTCTCACGCCTCAGACTCTACCTCAGCTCCATTTGAGTATGGCAGCCCGTCTATCTCGACGCCGCCACCGCCAGCAGAGCCAACTGGTGACGATGAAGACTCGGATTCGATGCTTTCACAGCCACCACCGTCACCTGCACCAGTCGATGGAGATAACGGCAGCGTGGTCCCCAACGTTGAAGATCCAGCCTCTTCGTCATCAAAGCCAGATGGAGAGGACGAAAGTGGCGAAGGTGAAGAATATGGCGTGGAAGAGCCTGGCTATGACAAAGATGCCCCAGCTTACGGTGGCTATGGTGGCTATGGTGATTATGGCGACTACGAGAACCCGTCGGGGTCAGAATCCGACAATTCGCCCTCGTCATCTGACTCGGAGGCTAGCGACGATGGCCCAAATTATGGAGGTTACGGACCAACCCCCGAGCCAGCGCCCTACCCAACTCCGGGTGTGACGACACCGGTGCCAGTAGTGACGGAGAGTCCAACACCGACTCCAACACCAGAGCCAGATGCCCCGACACCGGTCCCAGAGACGCCAGCTCCTAACCCATACGCACCCACTCCGATCCCGGAGACTCCTACTCCAGCTCCAGTTCCAGCGCCTGATACCCCAACGCCAGCTCCAGAGACTCCGATTCCTACTCCTACTCCGACCCCAACAACATCCACTCCAGCATCCACCGAAACGCCAAGCCCTACTCCAACTCCTGCACCGCCAGAGACTCCGACCCCCACACCAGCAACATCGACCCCAGCTCCATATTCAACGCCAGAGACTTCAACTTCAACACCGACACCATCACCAAGCCCAGTTCCAACGCCAGTGTCATCGACTCCGGCACCGGTTGAAACACCACGTCCTACCCCAACACCACAAACCTCAACACCAACCCCACCAGCACCAGAGACTCCTACTCCAGCATCAGAGACTCCTACACCGACTCCAGTGACTCCAACACCGGCGCCGCTCACACTGGCACCAGCGAATCCTACTCCGGCTCCAACACCAGCAGCTTCGACTCCGGCACCAGTCCCGTCTCCTGCTCCAACGCCAGCGACATCGACACCAGCACCAGGTCCAATACCAAACCTATACCCAGCTCCAGAGACTCCAACACCAACATCGACACCATCCCCAAACCCATATTCAGCACCTGCACCATCGACACCATCCTCAGTCCCAACACCAAGCCCTACTCCAGCAGTATCGACGCCAACACCGGTCTTGACACCAAGTCCTTCCCCAACACCATTAATGACGACTCCAGGACCACCACTGATAGTGACTCCAGCGTCATCGAGTCCAGCAGTGACAATTGAACCAGCTCCGAGTCCAACGACAACGCAGCCAACTCCAGCTCCGGCTCCAGCAGCATCGACTCCTTCTCCAACACCAGCACCGACAAGTCCAACTCCAGCCCCAACCAGTCCAACCCCAGCTGATGCGTACTCAAGCCCAACAGCGACATCGACAACCTCCACGCCCTCAACCGGCACCACAACAACAACAACTGGTGGCACCACTGGCACTGCGAAGAATGCCGCTGGAGACGACGCGACCTCGTCGACCGCAAACACGAGCTCGACTGGCAAAACCTCCAAGGCCAGCACCGGACTCTCGACGGGGGCGACCGCGGGGATCGCCATCGCCTGCGTCGCGGCCTTCGTAGCCGCTGTGGTCGCTGCCGTTGTTTACAAGAACCGCGTGGCTGCACGACAGCGAGAGGAGCAGATGTTTGCAGACCTCGTTGGCCAGGGCGGCGGCGGCACAGGCGCCTCAGATGCCGCGTACTCGGCCATGTAAGAGAAAAAAATCAAGGTAGGCTGTAGACGAGTGGAATATAGCAAGCCAATTATAATAATAGGAGGCGAGAAACTCGGAACAAATGAATGCTATACAGTTGTGAACACATATTCATTCGCTGAGCTCCGAGAACGAGATATAGAGGATTAGTAGTTACTGGACATGACACGGAAGTGCCTGCTAAAAGGTGCAGAATGACCTTTGTAAGTAATACTGCTATTCGTTGTAAAGGTCACTCGCCTCGTAGCGAGAGGCTGAAGCGTCGCTACAAAGCACCGCCACGAGCCGCCGGTTGGCTGCAGAACGTGGTACCTTTCACTTTCGCAGTTGCAGCATCGCCAGAGCGCCACGACAGATCTGGTGGTGGTGGTTATCAGCAGCATGTCCGTCTCCTGCGATCGTAATAACAAGAGGCTTCAAGGCGTGACGATGCTGCTTCTCGCGTGCTCGCTGCTTGTGCTCTCGCAGCACACGCACGCTCTCATTGTCAATGGCCACGACGAGGATCGGCGACTGCAACACGATCTTGTGGGTCTTAATGCTGACAATGCTGCTCTCCTAGGCGTCAGTGCAGCCCATGAAATCCACGACTCGGCTCAGAAACGGGTCTGGCGTCCGGCAAATCCGACGCGAGCCCCGAGTGGCGGGCCGTTCGAAGCTGCTGCTGATATTGAGGATGGTTGGACGCCTTCAAAGCCGACGCGGACTCCTCGTGACAAAGACGAAGCCGCGCCATGGAGACCGTCTCGACCGACGCGAACCCCAAGCAGCGGTGCTGACGACGAAGGTCAAGATGGGGCTCCATGGCAACCACAGCCACCAACGCGCACTCCTGGATCTGAAGCACAGCAGTGGAAACCGTCCAGCCCCACGAAAACACCAAGCACCAATGATGATGACGACGAGAGAGAGGAGTGGCGGCCATCAAGACCCACGCGCACTCCTCGCAGCTCCCCTGGGGAGAATGATGGTGCGTCATGGCGACCAGCGAGGCCCACAAGAACTCCTCGTGGTAGCAGCTTTGATGATCCTTCCTCGACTCCCAGTCCGACTCCAGCAGTGACAACGCCGACGCCCGCTCCGACCCCAATGCGTTCAGTCCCCACGCCCGCTTTGACGTATAGCATCCCAGATGCGACACCAGCGGCCTCGATCCCGACCACGACGTCTAGCTCAAGCCCAGCCAGTGGGGGCGCCACCGCGACCACCACCAGCAGCTCAAAGACGGGCGTGACGACGTCCACGGACAGCGGTGCTTCCACCACAATCCCCTCGACTGGCTCGTCGACCACGACCACTTCCAAGAGCTCCAGCGGCACCGACAGCGGTTTGTCGGACTCGGCGATCGCTGGTATCATCGTCGGTGGGGCTGCTGGCATCGCAGCCGTTGTGGCGGCGTTCGTGGTTTACTCGAGACGCGTCGCCGCTCGAAAGCGCGAGGAGGCCATGTTCACCACCATCGCCTTTAGCGATGAGTCGGTGATAGGAGGAGAAGGTCACGTAGACGTCGCATACTTGGCCATGTGAGCCACCAGCACGCCGATCTACAGGAGTCCAACAGGTGATGATCTGCACCATCATTGTGTCCATTCACATAGCAAATGACTGCCTTCCCTTCCTCTCAGTAGCGACGCCATTCCTGGACACTATAAGTGAGATAGAGACCGTTAACATCCTTTAACAAATTGCCTTCGATCCAATAATTATAGGCTGGCTCACCTCGAAGCAGTGGCAGGGAAGTCACTTCGCTAGCTGCGCTCTCGGGGTTCTCTGTAAACGCCGACACGAAGCAGGCAGCAGAAAACGATACTGTAGTGGAAGCCAGATTTCGCATGGCGATCGTCAGCAACACTATCAGCCACTCAACTGGCTCGTTATCGACATCCTCTGAAGATCGCTACGACCCACCCAGCAGCAGCAAGCTGGGCCAGCTCTCGTGGTCGACAAGAGTCAAGGCGCTTATCGGGGCATGAAGAGGCAATATGGTCGCAGGAGTTGCCCGTGCTGCCGCCGTCATTCTAAAGCCGGACACGCTCTCACCGTTTAGCACTCACAATGCTGACTCGTGTCTCCCGCTTCACACAAATCGGGGACTTTCACCTCTTCAGCACCTGCCTTCTCAAAGACACATTGTGATCACTGCGAGCCCTTTCATCTCAGAACCCTCCCAGGACACCGTTGAGGGTGTCGCTGATCGAGTGCATGCGCCTTCGCTCGTACTTGACGCGTCCAATGCCGACGCTCTGCCCGCCACTCGCATGCGCCATGAGCTGATGATCATGATGAACACCATTATCCATGTGTCCTGTCGATCCTCCGCCTCTCTTGCCACGCTTCTCGTAGAAGAACACGTCATTCACAACACGGTCGAGCGCCGAGTAGATGTGGCTCGGCACGACGATGCTCGTGATCATGCGGAAGAGCTCGTCCTCGGGCACCCGCGCGTACCACAAGTCCTGATACAGCGGGTTCTTCTGCAGGATCGGCATGGCTTCGTCGATCTCGGCGCGCAGCAAGTCCGCCTGGAACAGTTCGTGGATCGCCATCGCCGTGCGGAACAGGAACACTGTGCCGTCAAGTAGGAAATTGTCAAACACGCGCGCTGCGAGCTCAAGTGGCAGCACCTGCAGGAAGAGCGTCTGCAGCCAGTTCATGAGGTACATGGAGCATGAGATGCCGATCGCGTCCAGGTGCTTGTGCAGCGCAGGCAGACGGGCGCTCAGGAACTCGTCGAAGAGCGTGTAGTAGACGCCCGAGAGTTCGGCGTCCAGCAGGTAGAACGTGAAAAGGTGCTCGTTCACCATGAGGTTCGCGAGGCATTGGAACGTCAGGTACCGGTCCTGCGGCATGTGCAGACAGAGCATCGCTGCTAGGTACGACATGCCCTGGATGTACCCTAGGTCTGGACGGTAGCACGCGTACGTCTCGAGCACTTCTAGTAAGAACGCATAGTACGGTCCGCTCGCGTCGAAGAGCTTGAGCGACGGGAACGTGCGCGGCAGGTCCGTGTCGATCAGCGCGAGCGTGTGCTCTCGACCGTTCATCATGCTGTCGCTCATCGCGCGCTTCATCTCAACACCGCCACCACCAAAGCTGCTGCTAATCTCACGCTCCTGCTGCTTGTATGCGACCGCGCGGCGTCGGTAGATCTGGTACATCTCGGGCGTGACCTTGAGCTTATTGCCGATCGCGAGCGGCCACACCTTTGCACGGATCGACGGTGGGATGCCCTGGCGCCACATCGAGTGCGCCAGTGGCGTGTCTCGGCTTTCCTCCCAGTCTCTGAGAATGCGCGTGCGCCAAAGCTTCTTGGCACGACGTAGCTCCTCCTCTTTCTCGTGAATAGTCTCGCGTTTCTCTGGCGTACCGCCTCCGCCTGGTCCTCCTCCTAGGACCTGAACCTGCTGGTACGAGATGATCTTTGGTGTCGTCGACTCGCCTCGTCCATCTGTTGGGGTCGTCGTCCACTCGATCGCGTTGTTGCTGGTCGAGATGATCGTCATGTTGAGCGGCGGTGGGATCCCATTCGATCTGCCAATGAAGCCCGAGGCACCGTTCGAGAGCAGCTGACCGGGCGACTGCGTTGCCGATAGATGAACCTTGTGGGACGGAACCTCCGACTCTTGATCGATCTCCAACGCGATCGTGTACTTGTGTCCACACGCGACGACCAACTCTCTCTCGGACGAGAAGCTATCGATGCGCTCGGGGGTGTCCTTGTTCGCTGTATGTCCCAAGCCGCAGGCGCCGTACATGTTTAAGCCCCAGGCAAACATCACGCGTCTATCCGTCGTAACGACCGAGTGGAAAGCACCGCAGTACACGCGAACAATACGATCTGGCGGACACAGCACCGCGGAAAAGTCCACGAGCTCAGGCACTGGTTGATACACGATGCCTCGTCCAAGCTGTCCATACTCGCCCAGCCCCCACGAGTACACTTCACCTTTTGATGTCAGCGCGATAGTGTGCGTGTAGCCGCAGGCAATGTCGATCACGTGCGAGTCCAGCAGCTTCTCAATGTTGCGCGGCACGAGCTGGTCCTTGTCGAGGTACCCAAGTCCGCACTGGCCCTCACCCTGCTTGCCCCACGAGTACACACTTCCATCGCCACCGAGCGCTGCTGTAAAGTTCCACCCGCAGACAACGTGCACGATCGCTGCCTCACGCGAGAACGCCGTGACTTCGTGCGGCGTGTCGCGCCACTTGTTGTCGCCAAGACCGAGTCGTCCATTGCGGCCGCGACCAAACGTAAACACCTTGTTCCCATCAGTCAATACGGCAGTGTGTGCTCCACCACAGCTCGCGTGGACCACGCGCTCGCGCAGCAGACTCATGACCTTGCGTGGCACGGACCGGTCGCGCATGTCCCCATGGCCAAGGCGTCCGTCTTCACCGCTTCCCCACGTGTATAGCTCTCCCACTTCAGTGATTCCAACGGAGTGCTGGGCACCACAGGCGACCTTGATGATCTTGGTGCGGTGAAGCGCCTTCTCCAGTGCAAATTCTTCCACGAGCCTCGGTACGAGAAAGCTGCTCGCATGGCCACGCTTGAATGCCCGCTTCTCCTCGTTGTCGCCGTAGCTGTACACGTCGCCCGTGTCAGTGAGATAGAGCAGGTGCTCGCCGCCACACGCGATCTGGATGACCGACTGACCGTTCAAGAGCGCCACTTGCTTCGGACGAAGCACCAGTGGAGTTCCGCCTTCGGCAGTCGGTGGTCGTCCCCAGACCCAGATTCGAGAGGAGTGTTCATCTTCGCCATGGCCAGTCTGCCTGTTGTGCTCTGTATCTTCGTCTGGCTCGACAGGTTGCAGCTCATCTATAGGATCGTCAGCGCTCACCAGCTCATTGACAGTGGGTAGCACTTGGTGCAGATCCGTAGCACCACCATCCTCATCACCATGTCTGCCAGCCACCATGTGCTCATCACCACCCTGCAGTTCAGGAGCAGCAGCTTGCCCCGGTCTTTCTTGGGACTGATCACCAGACACAGCACGAGATTCGCTCTTCTCAGCAGCTGCGGACGAATAGGCTGGCGCACGCACGCTTACGGATTCAAACGGCTGCATCTTGGTCTGCATGGCCCGCAGCAGCTCGTTCTGGATCTTGACCAGTGCCGTCATGCTCTCCTGCACGTCGCTCTTGATCTTGGAATGCAGCGAGTCGCGCTCTTGAAGCAACCTGCGCACATTCACATTTTCTGAATTGCTGCTGTTCATCCCACTTCCCAGACCACCACCTTCAGTCTTCATGTTCGCGAGCCGCGTCCAGTACGAGTGCTTCACCTCGGGCAACACGTCGCGTACGAGCACTTTAAGCGGCGCAAGCACGTCAAGTTCGCACTTGCTCTCGAAAGCCGGCTGTAGCGTCTCGACCATGTGGGAGTGCACACTTGCGAGCCTCGTAGAATGGTACCGATTGCGCTCTTTCTCTTTGAAGAGCAGTTGTTCCGGTGTCTCTGACGCGCTTACTCCGCCGTCAAGTTCGTCCACTGGTGTCAGTCCCGTAGCAGTTAGTGCTGATAGACCAGCCTCGCCGCCACTGCTGCCACTTGTACCATTCGGAGGATTGGGTGTGTTAAAGAGCGACATGTCGCCCACACGCTTGTACTCGTCGACAACTGCGCCGGCGGCGACCCACCAGGCGTTCGTGGCCCGCGTGTACGCTTTGACGCAGTTCCAGAGCGCGTTCAAGTTGCCCTCGGCCTGCAGGATCTCGTTGCGAAACTGGTTGGACGTGTCCATTTTCGTCTGGCGTGCCTGCTCGTCGCCAGCTTCCTCTTCTCCTTCAAGCTGGCGATGTCCATACTCCTCCTCATCCAGATCACCATCGTCGACCTCGCCGTCACCCGCGGCCATGCCGACATCTTCACTGTCAGTCACACTGTCCACGTCCTGCCACGTGCTGCGCCGTGGGGTGTGCGACCGCGTCGAGTCCAAATTGCCCAGACTGCTGGCCGACGACGAGCGCGAGAGCGACGACGACGACGAGAACGGGAACGACACCACGAGAGAGCCTGGTCCAGACTGACCTGAATGGCCCACGCCATGCAGTATAGTGGGCTTGGCCCACTCGGGGATGATGCGCACGGCCTTGGGCGGCCGGTTGCGGTGGTGCGCGACAAAGTCGTAGAAGATCTGCATGTCGAGGCCCGCGCTCGAGTTGACGTCGTGGTGCGCGCCGTCGTCAAACTGGCGACGCAGGTGCATGAACACATGGCCCATGAACGCTTGAAGGCCCTCGAAGCGCTGCTTGAGCTGCTCCTCCGTGAGCGGGAAGACCTGGAGTGCGTACTTCGGCGGGAGCCCGACCGACGGGTGGAAGTGCAGCTTGGTCGAGAGCCCCGCGATCTGCGAGTACCGCCTGTTGTACGTACATAGCGATAGATAGATATACACATAGACGATTAGCAGTTGCCATGTGAGGGTGTACATACAGACAAACGTTGCCGAGCCGTGATGCCATAGAGAGCCACACATATAGATACGAGATGGCGATCTTTTGTTTGGGTTGCGTTGGATGGCACGTACCGGTAGATGAGGAAGTGCGTGGAGGCCGTGGTGGCGACCTGCAGCACGTAGGCGAGGAAGGTCTTGTGCGTGCGCGGGTGCTGCGCCTGGTAGAAGCCCAGCATCTGCACGTCCGCGAGCATGCCGAAGCCAAAGCCGCCGCCCATGTTGCTTGCTTTGTCCCGAGAAGGTTTGTCCTTCTCGGGTTAAAAAATGGATTCAAATTCAACTGCGAGCAGACATATAGAGTTTTTATGCTATGATCTCTTTATCATATGCTATGAGGTTATTATAAGAGCGTACGAAAATAGCGATTTTCGGCGCATATATGCCCTGCATATCAGGTCGTCGTGACAGGTTGAGGTGGTACAATGCTGTCGTTATTACAGGACTTTTGACACGCAATATTGCACAATATGCGAATGTAGAGAATGTATTTGGTTTCAATGCAAAGAACTTATTAGGCTACAGCAAATCTTCCTATCAAGTAACGGTACTGATTTATGCAACTACCGAGAACTGCTCGTCAGTCCAGCGTCAGCAACACAGCAACACAGCAACATTCAAGCGAAAGCGATCGACCATGCTACACCGCGGCGTGATCGACTCGCCCCCGGACCAGTCCGCGACGCTGCGGCAGCTGGACGCGCTCGAGAAGGCTCTGCGCAGTCCTGTTGACAACAACAATGGCGGCTTTGCGCGCGCGGTACAGCACGAGCGCGTGCGTGACGAGCTCTGGATGCTGCTGCTGGACGTCGTGTGCTCGCCGCTGTGGGTGCGGCTGCGCGCCGCCGCGCTGCTCAACGTGTGCTTCGCCGTGCGCGAGGACGCGCTGCGTGTCGACCACCAGAACGCCTACTGGATCCGCTCGATCGTGAGCACGACAAGCCAGGCGCTCGAGGAGCTCGACGCAACCGAGCGCCACCAGGAGGCCAACCTCTTCGAGTGGCTCGAGTTCCTCGAACACATGCTGCTCGCCACGCCCAGCGAAGTGGTGCGTGCGTATACCTATGACTAACTCACACGTGTAGTGTATAGCCCTGACGTCATGTGTGTGTTTGCTATCGGTATAGTTTGCCAAGGTGCTGCGGCACAGCATGTACGTGGGCATGCTCACCAAGATGCTGCGGCTGCTCTCCAACTGCTCGACCAAGGTGTTCGCGGCCACGACCATGTGCATCGCGTCCTTCTACGCGCACGAGCTGCAGTGCCAGCGCAGCAATAGCAGCGCACACAACCCACTGGTGCTGGTCGACCAGGTGCTCGCGGAGCACCGCGAGGGCATGCAGCACTTTGGCGGCGCGCTGCTGCACGTGATCAACTCGTGCGGCTACCCATGTCCACAGAACCGCGTCGTTCACCTCTGGAACTCACTACAGGTATACACCTACTATACGTAATCATGGTGTATACTCTACTTTTTTGCATGAAAAACCTGACTTAAATTATTTATTTATTTTATTTATTTATTTTTGTAGCTCTTTGGGGATATCCTCGCACACCCACAGGCCTCGCAACTCGTGTTTGTCAACGATTTTAAAATTCTGGTGGACATTTGCATCCGCGAGTGCTCAGACCTGCCGCTGGAAGACCTCACGCGCCTGCGGTTCCTGCTGCTGCTCGACCGCGTCCTGGGCTCGGCGCTCTACCTGCAGTCGCACATGTACCGGAAGGCCGAGCTCTTGAAGATTTTTGAGGACCTGCTCGCTGCTGGGGCACGAGACGACACAAGTTTGCCACCGCAGGTCGTGGCGCAGAGTAGGAAGCTCCTGCTCACGTACATTGACCTCCTGGACTAGAGAAGTGGGTGAAAAGTGAGTCAATTAATTTAACCACGATGTAGAAAAAAATGCCGGTTTGTCGCTAATGCATTTACGTTTTCTTGCGGAGGACAACTTTGTCGCGCGATAAAGTCACTGTTTACTGGTCGTCGCGCCATCGGAGTGAGTCGACGAGCAGCTTTCGGACGACAATGTTGGCTCGGAAGCGACTCGCCCACGGCAAGATGGTCTGCAGACCCTGCTCAGCAATGAACACACGACGATAGTAAATTACACGTGAGCACATCATTCAATCCAGAGAGCAAGCTTGCAGTCACTCGCCGTAAGAGCAGGCTGACGTCTTGGCGAGAAGAGCGCAAGCAAAACCATCAACAAGGCTTCTCCGGTGTATCTGGACTAGAGGAGTACCATGATGACGCGCCGAGTGCGCTACAAAGGACATACATTTTTTTAGTAACAGGTACAGCATTGCTCCAGAAGCTCAGCGAAAGCCTCAGCAGTCCGAACGCACCGGTTCAGTGATGCTCTGGTCGCTATTCAAGAGCGCTTCAAGGAGCTCGGGGACACGTGTAGGAGACGTGCTGTGCAGCCAGGAGGCGAGAATCGGCGCAACCTGACAAGTAAAGATAACATACAATATCCCTAGTTCAGTGACTGAACGTGGTTGTAAAGCTACAAGCAAGACAATTTAAGAAAGACAGACCGAGTCTCGACTGGAACTGGTCGGGAAGATGCAATTCGCACCGTGGGCGATCAGTTGCTCTATCATGGCAGAGCTCGCGTCATGCTTGATCGCATGCAACAGAGGCGTGTGCTGGGCCTACAGTGATGCGGAGTAGAGAGACCACCCGATAGATATTTAGTTTGCACACATGGGCCCCGAAAGAAACATGGATCTAATCGTCTTCGAGTGCGCTCACTCACTCGATCGAGAAGATTGATGTTGGCGCGATGTTGGGCGAGGATGTCCACGACGTTAGCGGTGTCGCGGTCGATCGCGATGTGGTACGGCGAAGACCCGTTTCCTGACTCGCTCAAGCAGACATCTCCATCTGCACCAGTCTCCAGTAACACGTGCAAGAACTCGAAACGATGGTACTGACACGCGACATGCACTGCTGTCGCCCCATCTCTCGGGCGGTGCCAGTTGATTGTGCTGACACCATTCGTGAGCAGTACATGCGTGCATCGCGGTGCATCATACTCGACCGCGACGTGGAGCAGCTGGCCGCAGAGCTACATCACGAGTTTCAAAACAAATGTGAATAGGCCGACAAGTGCCTCAGTATGCCGCCGAATCTCCAGACGTACCACGACTTGGGCTTCATCAGAGAGCGTGGCCTTCAGTCGCTCAAGCAAGCAGCCGAGGACCGCATCAAAATCTTGGTGAGCGGCATCATAAAGCGCTTTCTCCTACGGTATTACAAAATAAATAGAAGCACCATGATGCATCAGCATATCACTTGAAGAATTCGAGCCTATCTTTCAAATTTTTGGCAGCTTTAACGTACCCCTGCGACTTGGATGAGCTCTGGCTCATGCGCCAGTAGCGTCTGAATGACACTCACGCTCCCGCCGTCACTCGCGATTTCCAGCTTCGTGCGTCCACTGGCATCGAGGGCGTAAGTGTCGGCACCTCGAGCTAGGAGCAGCTCAACGTGCTCGAGGAGACCGTTGCCAACAGTGATGAGCAGCGCCGTCTCCTGCATCTAAAACTACAGCGCACAGAATAAGTGCAACAGGATGTAGACTGCCGATTGGGAGACCACACAAACGTACGTGGCTGCGGTGGTTGATATTTGCGCCCCTCGTCAGCAACACTTAGAGAGTGGTGGTGTCCATCGAAGCCTCCAGCGGTTGGCCCTTCGCGTGGTGTCTACGCTTGTGCCGCGCCATCTAGGGTACAGTGTAGCACAGTCACACCACCACCACCACACAACGTCACTACCATCATTATAAGGCCTGTAGGATAGGATTCAGTCTGTCCGATGAATGACGACCCGTTACGTTCGTTAGCAATACGAACATCAAGATGTATCGGTGTGTGGTAGCGAAGCTGTAGCCATCTACGGTATTGCAAGCTTCGACCCCACAACAATCAACTCAGGTCATCATTTGCAATCACATGCAATGCATACCTCGACGTGGTCACTCGCGTCAATGCGCTGCGAGCGCTGCAGCGGGAACGGCCGCATGGCCACGACGCTCGCGCGCAAAAGGTTTAGCAGCAGCGTCGCGCCGTCGCTGTCTTGCAGCTCGAGGTTCGCGCCGCCGACGTCAAGGAGCCACGCGGCCGCGACGCTGTCGTTGCGATACGCACACAGCTGCAGTGCCGAGACCATGGTCCTCATCCCCTGGGGTGCGACAAAGAAACACGCACTGTTTGCTAGGTCAGCGGAGAAACGGCAAGGCAGCACCGAGGAGTGGGAAAAAGCCTACCTCGACCCGCTCGGCCTGGTCGATGAGGCCCGGCTGCAGCGCGTGCAGGCGGGCCAGCGCGACGAGGTCACCGGCACCGGCGGCGACGAACCACGTGCGCCTCGTTGCGTTGCGCTCGCCCTCGAGGTCCTGCTCTTCGTGGCCAGCTCCTTTCATAATGGGGTGGAAATTGGCGAATGGCACCCAGGCGTCCCGGCGGCGGATGGTGTCTCGTCACGTCGGCCACGTGACTTTCTCGCTTGTCTTTGCCTCCCCGATTCTGTGGAATTTGCGAGGCTTCCCATCGTGATGGAATGCGAGCGGGTGCGGAGACGGGACGGTATCGGTTTATGAAACGCCGTTGTTCTGTATTTTAAATTAACTAATTTTTTAAATTAAAATGTACTTTAATCCAGTACAACGACTCATAACTCGTCGTTTTTTTTAATTAATAAACGACGTTTTAAAAAATATATGTTTAACACCCAATGCCTGTAAGAACCATGCAGAAAACAATCGTTTTATATAATGAATTGGGAGACGCTATAATCCGGGAAAATGTGAATGCGAATGAAACAAGTACCATGCTACAGATATCGATCTCATTCAGCGAATGCCGCTGATGCAACTTTTTAATACCAAATACATTTTGCGCAGTGCTCGCTCAAAGTAGGCACTCCCGGCGAGGTGGCCGCATGCTTTTTGTATTGCTTTACAACAGCACAATAGAGACTTTTTGCAACACTCCACACATTATCCAGACATTTTCCAGACATTTTCCAGACCCTCCAAAATTATATTTTCGACGAATAGGGAAAAATGTGCAGAATTCAACCGCCTTTGTCCATAGAAAATCGGATTTCTGTGGATCTCATTCACACAGCTTAGCTCTCACAGAACAAGAGAACGAGGCTTGCCAGCACGCTCACATGCGCAGCAAGAAGAGGAAGCAACGCCGCCTCCTTCGAGAGCTCCTGCGCCGTGAGGTCGCAGAGCTGTGCGCCACGTACGCGCCCAAGCGCTCCCTCGTTCCATCTGTTCGCCTCTCCCTCGCTACGTTCAGCCTGAAAGAAGCACATAACAACTTCAGGTTCTCTCCCGACGCCATCATAGAGCTGACGGTACTGCTGCAGATACCCGCTGTAGTCATTACGGACGCCCGAGACCGCGTGGTTGGCGAGGAGGCGCTGTGCATCGTCTTGTTTCGACTCGCCTACCCTGGCCGCTGGCTGTTTGCACGTACAAAGTTCTCGCGCGCAGAGGGACCCCTAAGTCGCATTTTCCTTCATGTCGTGTGCTTTCTGCACGACAAGTGGGAAACTTTGCTTTTGTTTAATGAGCGGTTGCTAAATAAGAGAATTGACATGTACTGTGACGCTGTAGGTAGGCGTACACACGGTGCAGATTTTGTATATGGATTTATAGATGGAACGAAGATCGCTATCTGCCTTTCGCCAGGTGAACTCCAGAAAGAGACGTACAGCGGCCACAAGCGCTACAACTCGTTGAATTTCCAGGAGGTGACTACGCCTGATGGAATGTGATTGCACTTCTCAAATCCTATCGGCGGGTGACGCCACGATGTGACGCTGCTTCACGAAAGTGGCCTTCAACAACAACTCGGGTCGATGGGTGAAGCCCTCGAGGGCAAGTACCTCTACGGCGACCCCGCGTATGGCGTGAATCGCTTCATCTTCAGCGGCTTCAAGGGCAGTTCGCTCTTGAACGAGCAATAGAGATTCAATGCCGCCATGAGTGGGGTTAGAGTAGCCGTGGAGTGGCACTTTGCAGTTCTCAAGTCTCTGTGGGTGTTTCCTACGTTCAATCACAAGAACAAACTGCTTCAGTCGCCTTTGGGAAAGATCATCAAGGTTTGCATGCTTTTAACAAATTGGCACACATGCGTGAAAGAAGGAAACCAAGCCAGCATTTCTTTGACTGCAAGCCGCCAACACTTAGTGAATATTTGAGCAATGAATAAAGCGTGTTGTCATTTAGTGTTAATTTATCAAACAGCATCTTAAATATGACAAGCATCCTATCGTGCTCTAATTTGGCAAATTCCATTCTTTCCTTTCTGTCTTCTTTCCTTTCCCTCACCCACGTCTTGCGCACTTTCGCACGTTCGTCCTCTCCAGCCTTCAGTGAAGCTGCACACTCGCCCTCGCGCTCTTCACGCTCCGCTTGGTGCTCGTTCCGCCTCTCTGTGGCCTTCAGCTCCCACAGCCGCATATGTGAGTCCAAGTCTCCCTCGTTGTCCTCTCGCATTCGCTCTTGGAGGTCTTTGGCTCTCTCTAAGCGCGTCATGCGGCGTTTGGCGGGGCGGACACCGTCTTCGCTCTGAGCGGTCTCGTTCATCCGTTGCATGGTGAGAGCTCGAACGGCCTGCGCCGTCTCCTTCTGGCGCTCCTCCTTTTTCTTCTGCTTCTCTGCAGCGGCTTCCTGCGTCTCGACGTGGTCGTCGACCAGCTGGACGAGGTCGTCGAGGAGCTGGACGCACTCGCTGTATTTCTCGTCGACGCCCGAGGCCGCAATGCCGTCTTTCTGCGCCTTGCGGTGTTCTGAAGCAGCGCCGCGAACCTAGCGTGGGCAGACTTCCCGGTCAAGTCTGTGCGCGAGAAGCTGGCGGAGCTCATGGAGCTGGATGCCACGCGCTCCCATACATCCATGACGCTTCCTCTGGCGCTGAGGAAGGGGAGGTCGGCTGCGACCTGCCGCAGGAGGACGATGTCATCGTCTTGTAAAGTTGCGGCGGCGAGGTGCTGGGAAGAGGAGCTTGGATGAGTCGCTTGACATGCTGCTGGTGCTTTCTTTTGTGTGTGTGTGTGGTGTGCCGGCCGTTGGGGTGTGCGTTTTTTGCAGAGAAAGTTCTAGAATAACTGCAAAAGGTCATTTTTTGAATTTCTTTATCTTCACCACAAGCCAGCTGGCTTGCTGATTTTATGTGGTGTGGATTTGGTCTAGGGTGTTGCGAAAAGTCTAATGGAAGTGCGATGTGCTGGACCGCCACCACGTCGTCCAAAAAGTACAGCTCTTCTGAGAATGGGCCGAATTGGCCAATCAGAAACAGCAGTGAGGAATTAAACCGGTTTTTAAAGCAACAAATCAGTCGCATAAAGAGGCGCGGCAAAAAATCTTTGAAAGTTGCGGCCACTTCGACTCAAACAGCACTATTTCGCTCGAGGAGGCTCCATGCGCGACGACGCCCAGGACGGAATAATGCACCAAAGCATTTGAAACTTGGTATTCAGCGTTTGAGATAGTTGTTGGTGTCTGGTGAAAATTTCAGCTCGATACTGTATGAGCAGTTCCGGATTTCGGTCGTCTGTCAAACATTATAATTTCTTGCATGCTTCTTAGAGCCATTATTGGGTGTTAAAAATGAAACACGTCGTTGTTGTACTGTAAATCACATTTGACGAGACAAAGACTGCGTTTGTCCAGCCGACTTTTTTGTTTTTGCCGATCGAAATAGGGTGCATGTCGGATAACAAAAGTATCGAAATATACAGCACGCACATAACTTTTTTGTTTTCTTTCGAGTGCAAACATAGGTAAAATCACACCAAAATGAGAAACTGTAAAGTTTCCTATCGACCAGGTATGGATTCTCCTGGGTATAGGACTTATGTGTCGCCGCAAACACAATATGTTGCCTTGTAATGTCATGCCCCGTGTGTGGATATTATCCGGATAAAGTTGTGCAGATGCTGTGACGTCTACAAAAATTCAGCTCCTTCCCAGTGGTACAGATTATGAATGACCTCGACGCAGGAGTCTCTCGCTTGCCTTTGCTCCTCGCAGACAACTCGATGGAGTTCACGAGGCTTCCCGTCGTTATGGGAATCGGGTGTGCAGACGATATCAAAAACGAGATTGACTGGGTTGGATATAGAAGTCGAGTTTTGTTACTGCCAAACAAAATAAAGTGCATATGGAATTGTACATGTATCGAAAGATAACGCACGCACATAGCTCTTGTTTTCGAGTCAAAGAGGGGCTCCTCTTGCTGCGAACTTTGTACAGTACATAATAATAATATGATGACAATATTATTGCCAATCGACTTTGTTCACCAACTAATGTAATTCTTTTTTTAAAAGTGGATAATTTGTTTTTAGAATGTAACTGGTAATCATTTTTGAAGAGTGCAGCTTTTTATTTGTATTTTCAGAGCTTTGCCCCATTCCTATTTATGGAGCACAACTGTCTTCAGCAATTCAAACTTTTGGAAACAGGCGCAAGCACCGGAAATCTATTGGTGAAAAATGAGCGCAGCAGTTTAGTTGGTGGCCACGTCTTTCGACTTGCATCTAATACATGACCGTCTCGTTCATGCCTCCCCTATCCGCCAGCCCAGCGCCTCGCTCAGTAGCTTGCGCACCACCAAGTGGGCTTCGTTCCGGACCGCCCAGGGTAAGAGGATCTGCAGCACCTGCGGCGATCAGCGCATACAAATATATGTTTGGCAGT
>JAASFY010000426.1:0-23135 GCA_023334035.1 Globisporangium okanoganense
ACTGTATCATCAACAGCTCTAACGTTTGGGATCCCTCTGGAACTGAAGTCTCTAGGCGACCAGTACTGTGCCATTTTAAAAACACTGTATGTTGTCAGCGAGCTTGGGTCACTTTTATCACGCCGAGCTTGGATTGCTTTTGTAAGATCACTCGAAAGGTTTATCATTGAAACAAGCTTCACACTTTGTATCCAGAGGCTGGGCCATCGTTCATACAGAGGAACACAAACAGGAAGGGCCACACACGTACATACAGCGACGGCAAAAGTGTTCACTCCCGAGGACCGATAGTTAAGGATATAACAATACGATATTGTTTTAGCCAATGAAAAAGGTACCGCTCTGCATTTTGAACCAATCAACTTGATTTAACAATACTATTTCACTGAAATGGACCGGTTTTGACACACATATGGTTTTTTGTGACAAACTTTCCATTTTCAGCCAATCAAAAATATGGTCGTCCATCATGCCGGCTTTTAGTGTCGTTGGAAGTCCTCGTCCTTAACTATGGAAAATGCAAAAAAAACAGTGCCGACTCTTTCCGTCGCTGTCCAACCGCCATCGTTCGTGGGTGACGTACCACTTCTATTTAGCCAATCAGTAACCTCACATAAAATTAATAGTGATCTGATTGGCTTATGTGACGTCCTCCAAATACCCATCACCCACCGTTGTTGGAGGTCGAACTCCTTAACTATTGGGAGTTTGGGTTGTTTGACGTGACCGTTCCTACTGTATCCGCCTTTAGTGGACGTTGAGAGAGGGGTGATGGGATTTGAGATCAAGAACCATAGAGGTTATACACTGGATATGATAGACAAGAGGATTTACTATGAGGTGGCTGCGATAAAGTTAGCTTGGAAAATGAACGTTATAATTGGAATATGCAAATTCTGGGTGTCCCTTTAAAAAAGAGCTTTTGCAATATGAAGCTTTTTGTAATCCTGTTGGCGCCTTCGGAACGTGCTGCTGACTTTGGCAAGCGGTGCCGCATGAAACGACCAGTGCGAATACATGTGCATGCTCTCAAAAGTGCGGCTGTTGCCTCGCTGACGTCTCTCTGGTATATGGAAATGAAGCGACTGTCTCAATGAGTCGAAGGAGTCTTTTAAGAAAAGAGCATGACGCTCATGTTTCGCCACTGGCCACTGGGTCATTCACTCCGCTCTCCTGTTCAAGCCGCTCACTAGACGACAAATCGATCTACTCAGTCTTCCTTCATCACAAAGCGCAGTCGGAGTTGTTCTCTGGATTTTTTTCTAGAGTATTACCAGGATCTCATCTGGTCTCACTCTGCTGCTTATATGTTCCTATTATTTAGCTTTGGAACGACATTCAAGTTACCTTTTTCTGATATTTAGACCATATTATTATCTCTAAATATCATAAAATGTTGCTTCAAAGCTATTACGGTTGTTATCCGTAGAAGACTCAGCCAGCTCGTGTCTGTCCTCGCCAAACACGCAAATTTGTTTTTTGTCAAAAACTGCTTCATATTATATTCGAGACAATAACCTCCACTTTTTTGGACATGTGCTAAATACGAGTCAAAAGTTGCTCGTCAGTTGCTCTAAAGTTGTATTAGCAAGAGAAACAGAATGTCTGTCCTTGGCTAACATTTGCCATCTTCGCAATAAATTTCACGTTTTTGAAGCCTTGCTGTGTCTCTCACGAATGCTCGCAAACGGCAGTTTCTGACATCCCTTCAGCCAACTGAAGTTGGCCAAAAAAATAAATGACTCTGGACTCTCAAGTCATTTATGAGTCATTTACCTGTACTAGTATGTATGTATCTACACCCACTACAAATGTGTGCTGAGTGCTCATGTAAATGTACTTTATCTGTGGCGATGGCTACAGCAGCAGCAGAGCTCTAATGACCATCGTCACAGCACTCACCTTCAGCAATAGTTATGACTTCTGCGTGTCTTTTTTTCATGCACGTGGCCGATCGATTCAGCACACAACGACATCATCTCGGCATCAACGTTTTATACATGTAATCGTACTGCACAAACTTACGTTTGCACTTTTGCACCTCCGTCTAGTGCATACTGTTACTAGTGTGTGTGCTGTGTTTATTAAAGTAGTTGGCAAGTGCGCCTGCAGACCTATATTAGGTATGCTTCAAACTATGTTTTCTTCATGCAGCAGTAAAACAAATCATCGAAATGTTATAAATGAAATTCTCTCTCGGAGCGCTTTGCTGAGTCGCTGCGCACTCATTCATGTAGAACAATACCATCGGGATACCTCATCGTGCCGCTGCCAATTCTGACGAATGAAAATACACGAATTCTAGGATATCACGGCAGTGGAATAAACAACCACCATGCCGCCTCACTCGAACTGTTGAGCACAAACTTGACTTTATTTGTGAGCTCTTTAGTAAATGTACTTGTTGATACACGACCCTAACGATCCGTGTTAGTTGTTGATTCAGTTGCTCGCCGGCATCACGCTCAAGTACCGTACACTTCTTTATTGCTGGCGAAGTCGTCACTTCAGTTTGCGTGTGGTCCCTGCAGTTTGCATTCGGGAACTACCGGTATAATCAACTCTGTGGTATTTATAAGTGCTGCCTTGCTTACTATGCACATTCTTTTAAGTTCGAAAAAGAGCGCATTGATTGGCCAGTTCTCCTTGACCTGAGTGACAATCTGTTGTTGCTGATGAAGCGATCTTCTATCATAATGGAGCGATCTTCTGTTCTATTATATTAGAGCACCCGCAGTGGTCCCCATAATAACGAAAAACAGTAACGATACAATAACGAAAAACAGTCTAATGGGCAGCAAATGCCGATACGTTTTATCGACATTTGCTGCCCATTATGAATAGTCTATTTTTCGTTATGCTGCCCATTAGTCTGTTTGGTATATTTATGTATCGTTATGCAGCTGGACATGGTTGAGCCGCTCGCAGCACTTCAGCTTTTGCACCACTTCAACTTGCTTGCACTTGGAAAGGGTTTTCTTTTCGATAACCCTCTATATGACAGGAGATGGAATAGATTTCACGATCCAAATATGAAAATTCGATTCCCGGTCTGGTCTTGTCTTCCCTCTCATATTGGATTTACCATCATTCTCCTAATAAAGTCTACTCCTACTAAAACTCTACCCCACAATACGCTCCAATAAATGATCCTTCAGTCTACGCCACCCATCACATTGCCCACGCTTGCTTAGATCACCACACTACGCTGTCTCTGGTGCTGGCGCTGGACTGCTACGTCCTTGCATTAACAGGTCGAGACGCAAGAGGATTTCATCAACGTGGGCTCGCGTATACGGATCCACCTGGAGCATCTCGGCCAGCAGCTCCGAGGCGCCCTCACTAACGGTCGACGAAAAGCCCCAGGCGTCGAGCACGGCCGAGACGCCAACTCTTTCGAGCGCAATGAAGCCTGTCGACGAGTGTGAGGCGATCGAGAAGATCGGCGAGCCCGTGAGCATCATGAAGAGCATGATGCCCAGCGACCAGACGTCCGCGGCCACGGGGTCGTACCGCTTGCCGGCGACGATCTCGGGCGCGATGTAGTAGTCCTTGCCGACAAAGTCGCTGCACTTGCGTGACGCGTCGGTCGAGAGCCCAAAGTCCGCGATCTTGCACACGTACTGGCTGGTCAGTAAGATGTTCTCGAGCGAGAGGTCACGGTGCGCCACGCCGTGCTGGTGCAGGAAGTCGACGCCCGACACGATCTGCTTCATGAATCGGAGCGCCTCGAGCTCGCTCAGCAGGCCACTGGGTCGCGCCTGGATGTACTCGTACAGGTCGCCGCCGGCGCAGTACTCCATCACGACACACATCGTGTCGCCGTCGACAAAGCTGCTGTACGTCTGCAGCAAGTTGCAGTGGCCGCCACTGTTCCCGAGCAGATCCGTGACCTTCTGCTCCTGGGCTGGGTTGTCGATGGATCGCGGGAAGCTCGTTCGCCTGAGCTCGCGCACTTTGCGTAGCGAGATACACTTGACAGCCACTGGACTCGCTTCTCGTTGAGTTAGACTTGTTGCTGTGGCTTGTGAAGTAGCGTCGCTCTGTGGACTGGAGCTGTTGGTGTAGTCGCACAGGAAGACTTTGCCGAAGAGCGAGTCGCCCAGCTTGCGGCGGATTCGAAATTGCGGCGCCATCTCTTCGTGTGTGGACTGGCTGAGAGCGGGCGAGTGTGGTTGTGAGAGCCTGTATGTGGACGATAAATAAATGGAGAGCCTCGCATTTGTCGTGGCTGGTGGTTAACATCCATCATCAGCTGCTCACAGCCTTTCGTCGGACCTTCTGCGGAATAATCCAAGCGCGGCTCTTGATAAAAAAAAACTGCGACCGTTGCTCATTTAAAGTCGGGTGGCTGAAAATGTGCCTGTGTCGATGGGGGTGGCGTTGCAACGGCTTTTGCTGCACTCGTTCTGGCGCAAGTGACTTGGTGTTTGTATGTGAGGCCGCCTCTTCGCCGCAGGGCGATCGATGATCATATGCATCGCCAGCAATCACAAAGTTCAACACTTCAACCCAATCTGATACTGTATCAGTATCAGACGTGTCAGGCTCGCGCACTGCCACCATCAACAGCGTCAAATCTGCGCGATGCTGTGAAGCCATCGCATTCAAGGTCAAGCGCACTCGTGGTGATACTGCACTGCAATTGCTAGAGTCCTATCGTATAGAGGCCGTGAGTCGTGATGCAGGAGACGTCGAGTAATTTTAACTTCTCCTGTTCCATTCTGTGGAGCAAAGTTCAGATGAGACCTGCCTGACGTGGCGGTGAGGATTGCTTGAGCTCGGCATTTCGTGATCATCTTGGGCGATAGAAACGCGAGTCGTTTCGACTGTGTTGTTGCCGATTCGTAGTGAGCTACTGGTAAAAAAAACGCCCCGCTCGGTGTGAGCATCTCTTTAAACGTAATGCTTAACCAATTTCGTAAGCCACTGGGAATTTCGTAAGCCAATCTAATACAGATATACGTCCAACAGCCGAGTCTAGTGATTTGCATAAATCGCTTAAATGGTCGCTACTGAAAAACTCGGCTGTTGGACGTATATCTGTATTGGCTTTTCAAGTCGCTCTCTCGGTCGATCTCTTGTTTGACTTTAGAATCGCCTGATGAGCCCTCGCGACGAATAAAGTTGGTAATGAGTCCCGAGTCCGTCAATCCGATCGACGGCCAAATAACGGCTTGAGGGCGTAAACATGGGCTCGAAGATCGGCCTGCCTGCTTGACGTCTGGGCTCTTGCAGCAATCTCTGAGCTCACTCTCTCGGGCAAGCGTCTCCTTGAGTCAAAACGAAGAGCGCCTGTGTGCTTCTCGTTCTTCTTCGACATTTCCTTCACGGCTCTAGCTGAAGCTTCTTCTTGCATTCTTCGAGCGGCATAGCAACACGCCACTCGCGACCGCTCGCTCAGTAAATTCATCAGTTAAGCTTCAAAGTCCTGATGAAACTGCGCACCAACGTAATAAAAAATCGTACCTTGGGCGAGTGTGCCGAGTGCAAACTCACCGTGCTCTAAACGAAAGGACAGGCGCACTCGCAGTACAAACGAGCGCCACTTCAAATCATCAGTGTCTGCAGGAAGCAGACACTGACAAAGTTCGTCAAATAGCGCCTGGGCAACCTCGTGACTCGATGGGTACGACTTTGCATTTGCAGACGCTGGGCTGGAACTCACTTACCTCTCTCGCTCTGCTCTCGACGGCACCTTCTCTTCGTGCCGTGAGTCAGTTTGTTTGAAGAAACCTGGAGGACGACCGTACCCAGAGAGGTAGCTTAGAAGAGCCATGACGAGCGATGACAGCAGACTATGTTTGGGAAGACGATATATGTGCGCGCACTGGGTGACATGATTAGCCGACGAGGTTGCGTGAAGCCAGAATGACGAGCAAAACTTCAGGTATGCCTCGCTAGCTCGCTGCTGATACGCGCTTGAAATGGGCTGTGGAGTGGGCATTGTCGTCACCGTGCAAGGTCCTCTATCGTCACTCTCGCTTGACAAAGGAGTCATCTTCAAAATTCTCGCTCGCTCGCTCTTTCATTAGTGGTTAGCCTGTTCGTTGTTGTTTTTTTCTGGAAATTGGTTGCGTGTCTATGGTATATCGAATATGTAACATGTACCTTGTTTGTTGTGGCTTGGGCCTTCTCTCTCTCTATGGACGGACGCTTGGCTGGACTGGACTGGACTTGGTCACGTGGCTGTGCCGTGCTTTACAATGCCAGGCAGACGCTCTTCTGGACGTAGTTGCGCTTGGGCTTCTTCGTCACGACGACCTGGATCTCGTGGAACGCGCGCATCTTGTCCATCACAATCTGCTTCGCTTTGTGCAGGTGGTGCGCCGACTTTGGGTCGTTCGAGCACTCGACGCACCGGCAGTGCGCCGTGCACGCGATGCCGTTCTGGTAGCACTCGCAGTACTTCTTGAGGCACTTGGACTTCTTGCAGCGGCACCCGCGCAGCACGACCGAGCTGGATTTCTAAAAATGCAGCAAAAGAAGCCAAATATATATAAATTATGTCGCTGTTTGTGTGTGGAGCACGACTGCAACAATTCCAAGCAGTATAATTAAAACAAACCTGGGGGAGAAGCTGCAAAAAGCCCGTGGCCTTGGCGTTCTGGTGGTGTGACGCGAACGAGAATGCGCGCGGGTCGTTCGCTAAATAGCTCTGGATCGCCTCCACGCGCTGCTCCTTGTTCTGGCGCGAGTTCTTGCAGTCCTCGCAGGCGCAGCTCGCGTGGCAGAAGCCTCGAGTGCTGAAGCAGACGCAGTACCTGGAACAATGAAATAAATAAAATAAATATTAATTAATATATGAGCACAACGTGAGTCAGAGGACCGCATAGCCTGTACTGACTAACATAAACGGGTAGTGCTTACATCTTTAGGCAGCCGGTCTTGCAACCGCAGCACGTGGTCGATGACACGCTTGTGTCCTGGATCTGCTGCGCGTGGCGCAGGAGGATCCGCTGGCGACGCGCCTCCTTCTCCTTCTCCTTGTCCTGTCGCTCCTGGTCGCTACGAGGCGGCTCGTCTTTCACTGACAGAGCTTGCTCTTTTCCAGGGATGTGCTGGCCGCTGGTGCGTCGACTGCCACTGTTGCTCTTACTGCTGCTATTGGTCGTTTGGCTGGCGCTGCTCTCCCGCCCAGAGGATGTTGCTGGCAATACGCTGATCAGCTGCTGCGCGCTCTTCTTGCGCGGCTCGAACTGGTTTGCGTCTTCAAGATCTTTGATCGACACTGGGATCGAGTGGTTTCCGTACTTGCGCTCCAGCAGAGCGACGAGCATGTCGAGCCACGCGAGGTTCTCGCTCTCGTAGTCATCATCGAACGCAGACCCGAGACGAGGGGAGAGAAGAAGCTGCTGTTTAATCTTTCGCTCGTGGTTTGGAGTGTATTCGTCAGCTGGCCAGTGCTTGCGCTTCAGGCCGCTCAGCGGGGCTTTTCCATGTGCGCTGCCAATGATCCCAGTCGGCTTGAACGGCTTCTGCTGCAGTCCACTGGCCGGTGACGCCGTCGCGGAGCGAGATGCAGTTGGCGTCATGCGGTTCACATCAATCACTTGCAGTGCTCTTCGCGGCGTCGTCTGTGGAGTCACATCCGAGATCGTGCTTGAGGACGAGTGCGTCGGACTCGTTGGCTCATCGCTCGCGTGATTTGTCGGCCCTTTCAGAGCGACTACAGAGGCGTTTGAGCCATGCGTTGCGTGGTCAGGTGCGCAGTTCTCCTGCGCATATACATAGGCATCAGTCGCCGTCGCTGTCGCCATTCCGTTCGGTGTACGCGTCGCCGCCGAGACCATCGCTTGCGTCCTTCCGCGTGCTTTTTCAAAACTGAGCTGCTCGGGTTCCGCGCGCGCCAATTTGAAAAGTCTATAAATAGAGAAAATAAGTCTATTTTTTGGCATTTTATTTGAATTCAAACGGATTTGTAGAGAAAACAGAAAGTACTATAGTATACCGAGTAAAGTACGACAAATAACCGTAGGAGCTCACTAAAGTACGAAAGATACTTTTTTGAATTTGGCGTCAACATGATCAAGAAAATGGCGACGGTGGCTTTGTTTGATCGCATTGCGTCCAGCTTGGGCTGTGTCCATGGCATTTCTCTGTCACATGTCATGTTGTGCAGCAGCTTGAGCTTGCCGTGTCCATTCACTGTCACCAAGAGCTTCTCACTCTTCCTGATCTGCTTTTCTTATCTCCTTGGCACAGGAAACCAACCAATCGCGACTTTGTCGGGCACTTTTCAAGTTGCATGACAGAGCTGTTCTTGTTTGTGTTGGTTCCTTTTCGACAGTGCTCCTTCCTCTAAATAAAATGAAAATATCCTGGTTGTGTCTGGCTCAGCTTGCTGTGGACCTGGCATCCTGTCTCAAGAGCTGAAAGCATGGCTGGAACTGTTGTGTTTCACAAGCACAAGCACAAGCACAAGCACAAGCACAAGCACATGACTGGTCAGCAAACCAACGCAATATGCCTCATGGGTACAGAAAAACTGATAAAAACGAGAGCAAACGTACGTGCTTGGAGCGGCGGAATTTCGGGAGCGTATCGCGCTCGAGCATCTTGGTGATCGACCTCTGCGCCGGGACGAAGAGCGTTCGGCTCGGGTCGTCCAAGTGCGTGACGATCTCCTTGATAATCATGCTCTCTAAGTTCACCTGCAGCTTGGCCGTCCCCGAGATGTACTTGCGGTAGATCTTCTGGGCGCGTAGCTTCAGATAGCTCTTGTGCGGAATGTCCTTGAACTCGTTGCAGTCGAGCCAAAAGTAAATGCTCTCGGTACAAAAACTGGAAAACAAGCAAAGCACAAGGTAAGACGTAAGCCCTTGACCAAACATTGATCACAAGGTCGCAGCATAGAGTACGTACATCTCTTCAGAGAAGAACAGAAACAGCGCGCGTGTCTCTGGATGTTCCAAGATGAGCGCCACGGTTACCTGCGCCTCGGTTAGCTCACCGCCAAACGCCCCAGGTGCGACTGAGTTGCGCATTCGACTTGGCGACGTACTGGGGCGATGCTCGCTGCTCACGTCTCCCATCGCGCCATTTCGACCACGAATTTGACTGATGTCTGCATTCGCACCGTTCCCGCTTGCCGCCAGTTTGCCCAGCCGCAGCTCGATGTTCGTTATCCGAATCGTGCGGTAGATCTCACTTTGCTGGAATTTCGGGAACAAAGTTGTCGTGAAAAACGACATGATCTCATCTTGGGCCTTGTTGAACATCGCCGGGCTCGGGTTGTTCAAGTTGCTCTGGATCTCGGTACGGTACTCGGCTTTCAGAGACACGAACTCGCGCGAAGCTGGGTCGCAGAACCTGTTGAAGAGCTTCTTCGCCTGGCGCGTCAGGTAATCCGAGGTTGGGAATTGCTGGAAGTTGAGGATCTCAAAGTAAAAGTACATCTCGTTGACGCACTGTTCTTTCTCCAAGAAGAGCCGGAAGAACCGGCGCAGGAACTCGAGGTCCAGGAACTCGCGAAGCGTGATCTTCGTCACGTCCACCCAGTCGCCATTCGAGCCGTTGTTGCCGCCGCCATGGATGCTGTTGGTTTTACTTTCATTACCGCTGCTAGAGAAACCGTAGTTTGGGAGCTTGTGCAGTACAGCCATCATGTCGCCGTACAGCTTGTGATGTCGGAATTTGTCGAGATAGTTGTGTTCCCAGTAGTTGAACACGTACTTCTGGGCATCAGCGAACGTGTGCTCTGTTGGCGTCGACAATTTCCAAAGGATATCACGTCGCACGTCGGCGGACAGCTCGATCTCCAGTTTCCCGCCACGACGCACAAACTTGTCAAAGATCTTCCGCGCCTTGCTCTGGATATAGTGCTTCTGGCCATGCGGCAGCAGCTGGAACTCGGCGACTTCTTTGTAAAAGAAGAGCATGTTCTCCATGCCTTCTTCCTTGAGAAAATCGCGCAGGTAACTCGATCCGCTTCCGTTCAATATGTCGGCCAGGCTCAGCAGCGGACCCGAGCCACCGTAGCCTGTGCCGTCAGAGTTGAGAAGCTCGTTCTCGCCCCCAAGCTCGACGATTGTGATCTTCCTGCCAGGGCCGGCAGAGTTGTCTCTCGGATTCCCTTGAATCTTTTCGTCCGACAAATGCCGCTTCAGAATCGCCTTTGCGCCGCCAGCGCTGATGTTGTGACTCGATTTGGTCGTCGATCTGGCTTGGCTCAGCGCTGCTTTGTAACCCAGATACGCGCTCGTGCCGTAGAACTGGTCGAGGTGTGAGTGGACCAGCTCGGCGCTGCACACGAGCACTGCATCGTTGAACAGCACAGCACTAATCGGGTACTCGACGATCTCTTGCAGCAACTTCTCCTTCACCGCACCGCCGAGGCAAATCTCCGCCTTAGAACCGTACCGGATGTACTTGTTGAAGATTTTCTGAGCCTGGCGCAGACAATAGTCGTGGTGCGAGCCGTCGTGGGCTGCGCGCAGCTCGGGCTCCTGGTCGAACGTATTCACGAGGTCTTCGAATGCGAGAGCGTCGATAATGAAGAGCAGCGTCTCCACTGAGTTGCGCTCTTGGAGGAACTCGCGGAATATTCGACACAGCGCGGGGGTGTTGACGATCTCGTTGAGGTGCGTGCGGCGATCACCCGTGTTGCCGACGTTCACCTTGGCCAGTCGAGCGAGTACATTGCGCATCGACACGCTCTTCGTAGCTTGGCTATAGCCCAGCTTACCCTCTGCGCGGACGTACTCGTCAAAGTGCGTCGTCACAACTTCAAGGACGTCCAGCAGCATCATTTTGTACGCCAGCAATGCGCGCTCAACGTTCTTGTCCTCCAAGAATTGATGCAGCGGCTCGCGCTCAGCAGCGGACACCATGGGCAGCTGGCGCAGTGCGCCCCTGGCAATGTACACGTCAAAGAGATCTTGCATGAGTCCCAGCTGGAATGAGCCGCCGCTCGGGATCTTGAGTAAATCGCTCATCTCGAGCCAGAAGAGCACGCAGTCCTCTCGGTAGTCCATCGTAAAGCGGCTGCTGGTCATCTTCAACATGCGGCACTTCATCGTGTGCGTCTCATCGCTCTCGTTCTCGTGCTCTTCGACTTCGCGCAGCTTCTCTTGCAATGCCGTGGACTGGAGGTACCTGAAGAAACCCAGTCGTGCGCGCTCGTCTCGAAAGAGCACCTCGAGACTGACTGTCACTGGTTTCTTGTGGCGGCGCGCCTGCTTCGTGCCATCTGCCCCCATGGGTTGGTCTACATTTCGTTCGCTGATTCGATGCTTAAGCGTGGGCCGTAGGCTTGCATGCCGACGATGGCTCGAGTCTTCTGCTTCGCTCTCAGGCTGAGCCGTCGCTGGGGTCGATTCTGCTCCGGTAGCAGCTGTGGTGGCTGTTGCAGCGGAAGCGGCGGCCGCGAACGCACTGTTCTTTGAGCCTGGTGGCAACTGCTTGCCTGGGTTCCGCACCGCCAGCGACTGCGAGCGCTTCATGCGGCCAGCAGGTGGTGGCGTCGGAGGTCCCCCCCCACTCAGCATGCTCGTGGTGCTACTCCCGCCAGTCGCGTCCTGCAATGCGGGTGGCCGCAAAGACGCCTCGTCCTTCGTGCCGTTAGCATTTGGCGATGCGGGCAGTGGCGCGACGTGATTCCTCGATTTCGAGGCTTTCTCTCCAGATGCGACGTCCGTTGAGTCCGGTGAGATAGGGTGGAGCACCGTCCCGCCCGCGCCTCCAGCATGGAACTTGCTGAGGCACAGCCCCATGACCGCACGCCCCGCTCCTCGCCCACTGCTTGGCGGTCTTGCTCCCAGTGGATGACCGAGTCGAAAATATTGAGCGCTGGGGGAAGAGTTCTGATGGCGCGTGCAGCTCAGCTCTTCATCGGCGTCCGTGTCCCCTCTCTCTCTATCTATCTATCTATCTCCTGTCTGCTGTCGCTCGTCTGCACTGAGGCGCCTTCTTCTTCTTCCTCACGTCGCGGCTGCTGCGAATGCTGTTGCGCTTGAGCCTCACGCGAGAGTTTCTGCACGGCTGTGATCGGCTTGTGTTTTTTTCTCTTCTTTGGAGTCTGCGCTCATGCACTTGGTGGGCGATAGAATTAGCATCAAATCGTTCGCGGCCTGTGCTTATAAATAAATACACACCTTAGCAAGTCTGCGCAGCGCTCGAATGACCACGGTTCGCTTCACGCAAAACGGAGCAGGCCATGACGAGCGAGCACGCGTATAAATAGCAAGACGCTGACTGGAATGCGGCCACGGCCTCTGCTCTTTGGATGTGGCTGTGAGTGCTGTGTGCTAAGTGCTACCAGCACAGGCAACACAGGGCCCCTGCTGCGTACATTATTGGTCAGCAAGCTCGTCAACAAGCAAGCTCGTTATTTTTGCGTTACGCTTTTGGCACTTCGATCACGATGCATGGCGAGGGGTGAGACAGCCGAGCGCCGCTGTATGGAGGCGAGTGAAGGCGGAAGACGGAAGCGGGAGGAAGAGCGAATAAACGAACAGGCGGCGGAATGGTCGCGTCGCGCGGCTCCTCTGCGCCGGTATAAATAAACGACACGCGCGTCGCCGTGTGGCAATGCCCATAGCCAGCGTTCTCGAAGCCCGCCGACGTTGGTGCGCAAGTGTGCGGGCAAGAGAGAGAGTGTGTGAAAGAAGTGAGGCAGAGGTGGATGCGATACTGCGTGGCGTACACGACCCAGACTCATGAGCTCGTGTGTGGAGCTACAACAAGAGACCGACGACAACAACAGCAATAACGATATGGAAGCGCAAGAAGAGGCCAACATTGTGAAGAATGAGAGCGACGCTATTAGTCGCGGTAAAGAAGAGCGAATGGCTTCCAGAGAAGAGCAGCAGCTCAGTGACGAAGCCGGCGAAGAAGAACTCACCAATCCAGCAGTCTCTCATCCGAGCGATGGAGACGAAGAACTCGACGTGGACATGGAGGAGAAGACACGGCCGTGTTTACGCGTTATTGCGCCAGTGATCCACACGAGCGTGCCGTCTTCGTCACACGCGGCTTCGCGTGAAGAATCCCAGCAGCACCCGGGCTTTGGCATCGAGAGCGGCACGCTTGAGCTCGTCAAAGTGCCTCGGAAAGAGTGGACCCATCCGCAGCAGCTGCCGTTGCCTGTTGCGTCACCCAAGACCGCACCGATCATCAAGGAGTTCATGCGACCGTGGAGCGCGCTCCGACTACGGTCGTACCAGTCGGAGACACTGTCCAGGGGGAAAGCCGAGATGACGCAGGACCAGTCGCTGCTCAAGAACTACGAGCCGCGCTTTAGCATGGGCGAGCAGACGTTTCCATCCGAGATCGTGATGCCGACGTTCTTTGACTCGCGTGTGGCGGTGGAAGAGGCGCACGCGTTCCTGGTGACCGCGCACATCCGGTTTACACTCGGAATGGTTCGTTCACGTGTTTATTGCTTCGATGTAGCGCTGGCAAACAACTGGCAGATAGATGACCCACGTGTGCCTTCCTATGTAGATCGAGCCGCTATTCTGCCGCATGGTCATCTACGACATCTCTCTCAATTGCCGAGTCACAGAAGAGTTTAGCTACTCGGTACCCGGAGCGGTGGACGTGAATGGGAATGTCATCAAAGCACCTGGGTCGCTGACAAAGGTGCCCCAGGCGCTCTTCTACGTGCTACCGAGCCATCTTCCGCAGCACCTGTACATCGTCCTCAAGGTCTCGAAAGTGCTCACGGGTGATGGCGAAAGTGCGACTGCGCCGTACTGCTCACCCGAGAAGTTGACTTCGGAAAGCGAGCAGCAGAAGCTGGTGGAGCGAGCGTCCGACTGCTTTCGCAGATTCGGGCGGTATCGACAGCCGCTAGCGTGGGGTGCAATCGCTCTGATGGAAGGCTGCAACCGACCCATGACGCTCTATCGCCAGCGCTCAACCATGAGCGATGAACAGCGGCTACCCCTCATCCCTGATGCGGTTCGCGGAACCCTAAAGTAAGTGTTCCATTGCTTTTGACACATTCTTAGCGTGATTAGTTAAGCTCACATGCTTGATTTTCATGCGTATAGAGAAAAAGCGATCCCGTCAGTGTGCGAATTTGATCTCGAACGAATCGACGACCAGCGCCACGCTGAATCAAAATTCCAGAGCACCACCAGGAACCGAAGCCTTCCGAAGAACGTTGTACTCCCTTCTGCACCGATTCTGGAGATCATCGATCCATTTTCGTGTGTAAGCCCAGCTCAAGCACCTTCATCGCAGCCTCCAGTGAGAGATGGGAACAATTCGGAAGACGCGCCTTCGAATTCCTCCAGTGAGTCGATGCTGATTCAGTGCCGAGAAGTTCAGTCTTTCTGCCACCCATCGATGACGTCCGTGTTTGGTCTCACTGGCTGTGGACCGGTCGCAGTCTCGTACATTAACGCGTTGTACCTGTACCCGATCCACTTGGAAAAGTTCCAATACCGAAACATCGCCATACGTGTGCAGCTTCTGCAGAAAGAAGTGGACTTCGTATGCGGAATTGAAGACCTGGAAGCGCACAGTGCGGTGCTGGACGCTGTGTACGCACCGAACTACGAAGCGCAGTCAGCGGGGTACACGCTCGTGAACTACCACCAGAAGAACCCGCAGTTTGAGAACGAGATCAAGATTTGTCTTCCAGAGCAACTGACTATGGCACACCACGTGCTGTACACTTTCTACCACGTGCATTGCAAGAAGCTCCAACCAAACCAGATGCAGCAAGAACTCGTCGGGTATGCGATCCTCCCGTTGCTTCAGAAAGATGGAGCGATTCTGCAAGACAACACCTACATCATGAATGTGTTCCCCACGCCGATAACCTCAAAGGCATCGACAACGGGTGGCGTCATCTCGCTTCCACCAGGGTATGTTGCAGCTGTGCGTGAAGCTGGGCTAGATAATGCGAAGACAACTCTAGCATGTCGGACAAGAGTGATGTCTTCGATTCACAGTCAGGACAAGTATGTTGCGTCTTTTCTTCAGCGATTCCACTCGCCAGCCTCAGCTGCACCAGATGCGAAAGACACAACAAGTGCTGCAAACGTCGACGACGACCAGGTCGTGAACAAGCTGCTCGGATTGAGACTCGCGAGTACGACTAATGTGCGCTATTTCCTCTTCCCGATAGCCAAGTTCGTGCTCGGCTACTTGCGCTTCGGGACAGCAGTCGTTCGGTGGGCTGCATTTCGCGCTTTCCTCGCGGTGCTAGAGAAGGCAAGCTGGACGCCTCATCGCTCGCTGAAGCAAGATGTGAACCAGATTCTGCACAGCTTTGTGCACATTGTCTTTGACGAAGAAGCGATTGAGAACCCAGGTGGGCTGTCCACGACAACAACGAGCGTCCCCGAAAGCAAGCGCCCGCAGTCCATTTTCCACGCAATGTTGATGGAGTGGCTGCTCGTGCTTCAGGACAATTCGCCCGTGGACGATAACATCGAGACAAAACGGCTTTCGTTGGCGTATGCGAACATGCTGCTGCAGTTGATTCTGAAGTCCATGGCAGCGCATAGTCTCAGGCAGTACGCTGCTCGCAATGGTGGGGCCAGCGGACAGCTCCCGTTGGTGCTATCGAGCGATGATGATGAGCTGACTGAAGCCGTTCTCGGCGAACTTGTGTATTGTATTGGGAATAACGCAAACGGTCTTCTGCTTCAAAAAGAGGTGAATCGTAGCATTGCCTACTTTTGCCGTGGGCTCTTCCTCGTGGCGAGAAACCAAGTCCCGGCGCGGATCATCGTGCAGTACATGCAGTGGGTGAACGAAAACCAGTGCGACGCGAACGTGCTCGTGCACATCCTGTTCCCATTCCTGAACATCCTGATCGACTTTGAGTTCTTCGCGGTCGTGAACGGCGCACGTGCGTCAATTTCATCGAGAGCACGTCGATCGTTGTCATCGTCATCAGCAGCTCTTGCGCCGGTAGCTTCGTCTGGACGGAGCTCCTGGCTCGCCAAACTTGTCTTTGAGCGGCTCTTGTGCGTCGCTGACGAGCAGAAAGAGGAGAAGATTCGATGCGACGCGATGCGCCTGCTTCGTCGCCTGTTTGTCGCTCACGCGTACAATCTGTACCACCAGAGCCCCGAGGACCAGGAGACGATCGCTTTGATCTACTTTCCGTTTTTCGCAAACGTTGCCCACTTCACAGCCGATGGGAAGCTGCTTTGCAGCCAGGGAACCAGCACTCTCGTTGTATCTGGCAACGATTCGAGTGAGAAGACGCATGAGCTGAGGAAAGAGCTGCTGATCTGTGTGGTTCATTTGCTGAGCAGTGTATCGACAAGTTACATCACCAGATTCTTTCAACAGTTTGATGGTGAAGTGAATACAGAGGCGCAATGTCGCGGAGTTCATGCGCACGCCATGAGCACTACAATTCCGCTGAGTCCGACCGGGGCGCTGATGCACTACAGGAAGATCGTGGAAGAGGTGAGTGTGTGTGTTTCAGACTAGTCGATGCGTGGCACATGTATTGTTCTGACATGATGACAATGTTGCTTAGCGAAAAGAGATGAATCAAAGGCGTCATCGACGAAGCATCCTCAAGATATCTGCATATGAGCGGAAGAACCAAATTTTGCCTGAACGCTCAACCCGCAACGAGAAGAAGGATGAGCCGCTGTTTGACGAAGTGCGCGTCCATGCGTGTCTGGCGTTGATTCGGCACGTCATCGAGACGTTCTTGGTCGGCGAGGCGTTGCCATCAGGTGGTGGCATCTTGTGGCAGCAACTGCTCTCGCCAGATTTGGTAACTCACGAAGGGCGGCTGTCACTGCTCGACATCGAGATGAACTTGAAACACCGTCGGATAAGTCGTCAACGCAACTCAGTCTCAGCGGATGGAGGAAATGCCCCAGGGTCGAGCGGACCCGCGTACAGTTCGGCAAGAAACAGTGGCGGTTCTGTCGCTAATGCTGCTGGGATGCGGAGTCCCAACCCAAAGCTTTTATCTGCGGGAAGCAGTTCTTCACTGGCGTCCGCGCCTTCCTCAGTCTCCAGAGTGCCAAACAACAAGTCGCTGCCTCGGAACTGGGGAAAGAATTACGCAGGCGGCGGTCAGCGTCGCACATCAGCGAGTCTTGGTTCCGAAAACAAGTCCGGTTCATCTGCGAACACAACAACACAAGCGATAGCTGCTTCATCTCCGTCTTCGCAAGCTGCCGACGAGGAGTACGCGGCGGACTATGAGATGAACATTCGGTATCTCCACCGCATCACCGCAGTTACGATGCTTCGATCGCTACGCACCGCTGTGGACCAGTTCGAGTGGGTGATTCGACTGATCGAAGCCCCCTTTGACTGCAGCGGCAGCAACAAGCGTGACGACTTGCATACGTCACAGCTCGAAAGCGTCATGTCTGTGGACCAAGCGTATGCTCTTCTCGGGTCGCTCACAGATTTGCTGTTCCTGTTGATCAACCGCGCGAATGCAATCGAGACTCTGTACAGCAACATTGATGGAGACATTGAAGAAGACGCTGAAGAAGACGAGGACGACCCAGAGGATAAAGACCAGTGCTTTCTGACGGATCTCTTCCAGTATCTTCAGGTCTTCGTCGTTCGATTCCAGAAAGCGCTCTTCGCGTGCCGCATCGCCGACCTCCCGCTGATTCACGACCAGTGCCGCATCCAGCTGCTCCTCTCGATCGCTGCAGCTGGGAAGATGCTCGTGGTGCGACAACATGCAGCGAAATTGCTCTGCAAGCTCACTGCGCTCTGTTACGAGCAGACCGGGAGCTTCTCGTTGGTGAAGCGCCCGATTTTCAAGGTTTTCTGCGGCATCTTCTTCTCGAGCAACGCTGGGCAGCTGCTTATCCCGACCGAGTCATTGCGAGAGGCGATCGAAGAGATGCGGCAATGCTCACTCGCAGAGGAGAACGCCACGCAGGCGTTCCTGATCCAGTACAAGGAGCTCTTGAATGGACTCATCACGCAGATCAAAGTGTTTGAGATGTGGCAGGTGGCGATCGCGAGTCCCGAGCAGCTTCGCGACTATGAAGAGATTGAAGAAGGTTTGTATCGCATCATGCGTGCGATCTCGCCATTTTGGCTGTTGGAGGAAAAGAAAATGTGGCTCGATGCATTGCTGAGTCTCCAGGTGACGCGCAAGAAATTCGCCGAAGCTGCGTGCTGCAAGCTCGAATGCATTAAGTTCACGCGGCAAATCGTTCAGGATGAGGAGCGAAGCGAGTTTCTGTTCTGGCAAGTGCGGGAGCTGGTGATCGCGAGAGAGCTGGCCGAGAAAGCTGAGTGGATTGAGCAGCAGATTTCAATCAGCGAGCAGCTCTTAGTGTGCCTGAAGGAGCAGAAGCGGTATCCAGAGTACATCGAGACGCTCAAGTACCTGGAACGAGCGATTTACCAGCATGTGGAAGCCGAAGCTGGAGGAGGGGGTTGTGGTAACAGCCATGCGTTCTACAGAGTCACGTACGCTGGTGATTGTGTCTCGACGCACATCTCCAAGCACGAGTACATCTACAAGCGCAACAAGTTCATGTCGCTGGGCGAGTTTGTGGGCGAAATGAAAGCCATGCTGCGCGTCAAGTACCCGATGAGCGAGCGCGTCGACGTGGTGCCCGAGGCGAAGCCTCTAATCGGCGACGATCAGCCGAACGTGATCTTCATGCGCGTCACGTCTGTCGAGGAAGTCAAGAAGAGCGGTAGCAAGTCGTCATCGGCAGGGCTCGTGGTGAACAATGGATCTAGCTTTAGCGGCTCGGCAATGGCGTTCAGGTTTGCGATGCCCTTCACGCTCGGGAGCTCGTCGTATGGGAAAACGAGCGAGCAGATGAAGCGCATCACGTTTCTCACGGTCGCGCAGCAATTTCCATGCGCGCTGAACCGCCAGCTGGTTGTGGAAAAACGCGAAGAGATCCGGTGTCCCATCGACAATTCCATGGACGACATCCAGAAGCGCTGTCTGCTGCTGCAAGACGAGATCACGAAGGGGATCCGCGGCCGCACTGACCTGAAGACGCTCACACTGGTGCTCAAAGGCAGCGTGGACACGCACGTCCATGGCGGGATCCCCGAGGTCGTCGAGTCCTTCCTCGCGTCCAAAGCCGAGCCAATCGCCGTTCAAGAGCAAGCTGACGAGGACCAGGAGCTAGGAGCGTCCACCAATTTCCCACTGCTGCTCGATCCACGCGGCGCAGTCTTGAATGCAGACGAGAGCATGCAAAAGCGCCACCAGTTGGCAAACTTACTCGTGCATTTCTTGAAACTCTGCTGGCAGTGCCTGCTGATCAGCCGCGAGGCGTTCCGTCGCGCGAGTCCCCAGTGTGCCATCTCGGTCTCCTTGACAGCAGTGCCATCTCCGTATCTGCAGCTCACGAGCGAGTCGGGCAGCTTGCTGAGCAGCTCCAGCTCCCTTGGGATATCTGTATCTTTTGCACCGAGTGGTGGCAGCGCATTTCAGGCGAACGCGAGTCCAACGAAAGCCCCGGGCGTGTCGAACGGCTTCCTGTCGCTCTTCCTGCCTGACGACGACACCACGACGACGGCGCAGCAGCTCTCTCCACTGCAGCTGGAGTTCGAGAGGAGTTTCGTGTCGCTCGTGGAGCTCGTCCAACGCAAGATCGCGTTCCCGTACCAGAGTGCAGGCGACGTGGCGCAGCTCCAACAGCAAATGCAGTTCAAGCGCATGGGCTCCGTCGCGCCCACTGGTCCCTTTAACGGCGCTGCGTCCAACGGATCGTGATCTTTCCACAATGCTGTGTATCACGCAAGAGCATTTGCTTCATTAGCAAAAATATACATCTATTGATCGAGATCGTCTCGGGTCTTGTGAGGCTGGCTGTCGACACTACGAAGCAGCTCTCCATTAGACGCCTTCCCTTTCTACCGATCACCATCACCACTTCTTCTCTCTCGTCAATGCTCCTCCATCCAATTCGCTTCTTCGTCTTGTCAATTTACTTGGAGCCGTTGAGTAAGAGCTCCTTCGCCTGGTTGATCTTGGTCGCGATGAACGTCGAGCCGCCCGTGTCCGGGTGGTTCAAAATGAGCAGCTTGCGGTGCGCGTTGCGGATACGCTCCTCCGACGCGCTCTCGCGCACGCCCAAGATCAGCGCCGCCTCTCGGCGCGTCATCTTATCTTCGAACGGGCCGTCGTAGAAGTTGCGCGTCGTCCACGAGCTCACCTTTTCGCTCTTGGGGCGGGCCTTGTACGCATCATACGCCTGCAAATCCACGCACACACACACATAGAGTGAACACCACTGAGAACATCCACATCCAGACACATACAACCAGCTGCGTTCCGTACCTGGATGACGTACTTGGCGCTCATGGCGGTGCCCGCGATGCCGAGCCCCGCGAGGAGGATGGCCGAGTCACGCTGCGGCGTCGAGTGGAAGCTGCGGATGGCCGTCTGCGGCTGCGGTTGGTCCTCATCGCGTCGGCTGCTGCTGCTGCTGAGACTCAGCGGGAGCTGCGAGACGCGCAGGAGCGCGCCATTGCGCTGCGAGAAGCGGCGGACTGTGTGCACGAGCGCCATCTTCGATCTCTTTCCACGTCCTTCTCTTCCAGTCGTCCAATGCACAATGCAAAACGACAAAAACGACATTATTATATGTCTAAATTGATACGCTTGGACCTTTCTAAATTAATAAAATTCGTCAATGACATGGCACTTACAGTACTGATACACAAACAATAAACCGGATCGATGCCATCGGTTAGACATTCAACCGAGTAGCACAGCCATCGGCTAGACCTTTAACCGATTTCAAGCACCCTCATCGGTCATTTAGTGAATTTGGAAAGAGGACAAAAAACGACTCTTTGGCCAATTTAAGAGTCAACTAATAAGTACATTGGAGATAACTAAGTACATGCGAGCGTTCCCAACACGAATACTCCGTGGTATGTCATAGACTAGAGGTACTGTATGCAAATGCAATCAAAGGTACTGTACGCATCATCTCATCACGCGGTGGTAGACCCTTCGTTGTCGTCGCCCATGATCTCCAGGATTTCGGCGACGCTCTGAAAGCGGAGCGCGGGGTCGAACTGGAGCATCTTGAAGAGCAGATCGGTCGTCGCGCTCGAGATTTCGTTGGCGAGCTTCCAGTGTTTCAAGACACCTCGCACACCCACTCGCTGCACGGCCACGACCGCTGGGTCCTCGGGACTCGCTGCTTCAAAGAGCGGCGAGCCCGTGAGCATGATGAAGAGCAGGATGCCCAGCGACCAGATGTCGGCTTGGATCGGGTTGTACTCCTTGTCCGCGACGATCTCGGGCGCCATGTAGTACGCCTTGCCGACGCGTCCGACCACGCAAGGCTCCTGGTAATCGCTGCCTTGGGTCACTGGGAAGCTGGCGCTGAGCCCAAAGTCGCAGATCTTCGCTATGAACTTGGCGTCGAGCAGCACGTTCTCGAGCGAGAGGTCGCGGTGCGCGACGCCGTGCTGGTGCAGGAACGCCACGCCCTGTGCGATCTGCCGGAAGACGTGTCTCGCGAGGGGCTCGTCGAGCTTGCGCTCTTCCTGGCCCTCAAGGTACGAGTACAGGTCACCCTGTTCACAAAAGTCTGTGAGCAGGAACACCGAGTTGTCCTCAACGTGGGCTGACCGGTAGTTGAGCAGATGCGGGTGGCCGCCAAGCGAGGAGAGCAAGCGGGCGACGTGGTGCTCCTGCCATGGGTTGTCGCCGTGGTCCGTTGAATGTGTGAGCGACATCTGCTTGAGCACGACGAGGTCCTTGGACTTGCGCTCCTGGCAAAGGAACACGACCGAGTTTGCGCGCGACGAGATGCGATTCAGAAAGTTGAGCTGCTCGCGGTAGGTCGCCATTGTCTTGTAGAGAGGTGGCGTGGGTGTCTTGTAGAGAGAGGGGGTGGAAGCTGAGAGTGCTTGGCGGTGAATTCGAAAGTGAGAGAGAGCGGAGAAGTGCGGCCGACCATCCGCCGCTTTCGTCGGATTCGAGAAGTTTCTCTTGTGCTAATACTGTAATTGTGTGGCTTGTTTAAAGCAAATGGGCCCAACGTTTATATTTTATATGGTGGAAGGTACAGCATTTTACAGTTAGTATTTTACTTTAAATAATAAAATAACATCATCATAATATCCACAATATTATAGTGGAAAGTACACTTTCCCTTTATGGCGACAGCCATGAAACGGACAAAAAACAATTCTTTCTCGACGACTTCCGTTATCAGGCGACGCTTCCTCTATCCGATTTTTCTTGTGGCTCAAAGCCTCACGTGCATATCGAAAAGAAAGGCTATTTATGCTTGGATGCAGTAGCTTCCTGCCTGGGTTTGCCTTGACAGGTAGTCAAAGCGACAAGAAGGCTCACTTAGAGCGAGCCTTAAGTCTGCTATTGTTTAAGAAAACAAATCTTGCTATGGAGCTCTTGAGGCTGCTCGAAGATCACCAGCAAGCAGATCTTTGGGTGCACGATTGGCGTTGGATTGCCGGCCTCACTTTTAACAGGATGTCGGATAATTTTAGTATAGATACTGTACACCTCTATAACGGTAATAAGCGCTCAGTTCGACATGAATTAGAGGCTCGACAAAGACATACAATTTCCAGGTTATATGGCAGGTTCATTAATTTAGGGGTCTGTTGTAATTGGAGTTGAAGCGACGCGCACCAAATTGTGATATCCTCCAATTTGCAAAATCTTCAGCCTAGCCTAGACGCGTTTGCCCAGTGGAAAGATGCCCACAAGCAGAACCGATGGCTGATAAATCATCGTGCTAAGCTCGATGCCTCTCGTGCCGCAACGCGTAGATCGAACCGACCTTGGGCGTAACGGCCGAGCTTCTCGACCAGGAGCGCCCTGGTGAAGCCGCCAACGCCGTGAGCTGCGCACTGTACGACTGATTGGCGCGCGACATGGTACTTACTGTAAGTATTCAACCTTGACAGTACTGATGGTTCACTTCAGATCGTCCTCCGGTGCCTGCATGAGGTCGTGGGCGAGCACTTCATCGATGGAAATGCGGTCTTTCGGGTCGACCTGCAGCATGCGCGAGAGCAGGTCGATGGACTCGTTCGAGATGCTGGGCGTGAGGCCCCAGGCGCGGAAGATGATGCCCACGCCGTGCTTGGCGATCGTGCTGAGCACTTTCTCACTAGCCGACGCGACGGCCACGAGCGGCGCGCCCGTGAGCAGCATGAACCAGATCACGCCGAGCGACCAGATGTCGGCTTGGACGGGGTCGTACGAC
>JAASFY010000427.1:0-23105 GCA_023334035.1 Globisporangium okanoganense
ACGTCATTTGAGATCCCATGTGCAGCGAGCCGAGGAAGAATTGAGAGCAGATTGGCCTCACAGGCGCGCGGCAACGTCCAGATCTTGGGGATGGCGTGGTCGAGACAGTCGCTGATGGCGGCGACAACGTGCGGCAGTGCAGTGACTTGTGCACGTGCATCGCCTGCACCGCCACGTAGAGTCAGCAGCGTTGCTGTCAGTGGAGGAGGGCGCGGCGATGGCGGCGACGGCGGTGCAGCCATTGCAGTCGTTGTCTCTTTGCTCTGATCGGAAGGAAATGCGTACTTTTGAAGTGGAAATTCAACCCATTTTGGAAGAGCTAAGTTCGACGAAAGCGTTGCGCTACGTTCGTATGATCGTTCAATTTTTGGCAAAGAGCAAAGAAGCAAGTGAAGAGAAGAAACCAGCAGCAATGACGCCAGCGCCGCTCACGTCCATGCAGGCTGCTCTGCGTGCAGGAGCGGGCGGCGGTGTGCGTGCACAGGTGGCCGCGTTGCTGCACGTCGTCCAAGCGATCAGCGACTGCCTCGACCATGCGCTGCCTAAGATCTGGACGTTACCGCGCGCCTATGAGGCCAATCTTCTCTCGCTTCTACCGCGCAGCGAGGCGCATATCCGATGATGTCGACCCATACTATTGGAAGCACCAGTGCAGCCAGGGACTCATCTTCGCTGTGAAGAACGTCAACCTGGAGATGGCCGAGTGGCTGCATGCGTACTTTTTAGAGGTGTTGCCATACAACGCCTTTTTGGAGCGGCGAGGACAGGGAAAATTCAGCTGCTCGAGTGGCTTTCGGATCGCCATGGGAGAGCGAGGTGGCTCCTGAGAATCATGGACGCTGGGGCGTCGACCAGTCAGAAGAAGATGCTCAAGTGGCTGCATAGCCAGCGGAATCGAAATGCGTGATTCCAGAATACGATGGCGCCTGCAATTCATCTGCGCGGTGACCTCAACACCTTCGACCATGTTGATTACCCTTGAGAATTGAATCAGCACCAGCAAAGTAGGACGACAAACAACGAGAAAACAAAACCTGGGTTTCCAATCGCGTATCGCTTGAGCTGCTCACGCCGTGGGGCTCTTTCTGGATTGAGAAAGGCATCAGGGCTACGACCTCGATCCGGGGCTTCATCACCACTATACTATTTGTGCGCTCGCTCGGTCTTCATCACTGAAATTCAGCTTAGCTCAAACCTCCAAGGTCCTCGCATTGAGAGCTCGCACTTCGTTTTTCTTCTTCTACCTATCCGTGCTTCAGTTTTCTCGCTCGTCCTGGGCTTTGTAGTACGCGTTGTACGCCTCGGCCTCAAACAGCCACGGGTGCTGCAACGATTCCTCGGCCTTGACGCGCTTCGCTGGTTCGTAGCGCAGCATGGGCTCGAGGAACGACGCCAGGCTCTTCGCATCGCGCGTGGAAAACCGGTACTTCTCGGTCAGCACCTGCTCGAGCTCCCAGTACTTGAGGTTGTGGATGCGCTTGAGTTCGCCCTTGCGGTTAAAAAACTCCTTGGCGCCTCGCGTACTGCCCGTGAAAGCCTTGGGCATCTTGCCCAGGAGCTCAATCATCTGCGCCAGGTGGTCCTCGTCGCGGTTGAAATTGCGGCCGCTCTTTGGATCGAAGAGCAGGTCGCCCGTGAGCAGCTCAAAGATGAAGCACGCCATGGACCACATGTCGGCCGACGTGTCGTAGCGCTTGCCCAGGATCACCTCGGGACTGCGGTACTGGCGCGTCTGGATGTCGTCTGTAAAGTGCTTGTGCGTCCAGCAAGCATTGCCCAGGTCGCACACCTTGGCACGCAGCCGCATGACATCGAACGGCTGGCTGGCTGACAGCTCGACGAGCTTGTCGCTCCACTTTTCCAGTCGTGAGCTCAGCGGCTTGGCGACGAGGGTCTTCTTCGCGTTCGCTGTGAATGGCGGCAGCGCAACGCCCTGGAGAATGAGACCAAAGTGGTCCGTGTCCTCATCTGCTTGCGCTGCCTCAGTGGATAGTTCGGCGATGGTTGTTGCCACAGGCTGGTGTGCGACATCGCCACGGCGAGGCTTTGGAAGGAAGAAACCCGGGTAGCTGTACGCGGACTTCGCTGGCAACGTCAGGAAAGTCAGTCCATCGGTGCACTGCTCCAAGTGCTCTGTGTGGAGTAGAATGGAAATTATGGCACAGATAAACAAGGTCAGCAAACGAAACAAATCATGGCCACAGCGAGTAGGGGACGAACCTAGAACCGCAGTCAAGTAGCGCGCGTCGAACTCCACTTTCCAGAGCTTCAAGCTCTTCTTTGTATGACCATTTGACAAAGTCTCTTGTCCTGTAAGTTCACTCTGGAAGGCAGCCGAGAGGCCTCCCTCCATCGCTGCTGTGATGTGGCTGCCAACGCGATCCAAGTATCTAACAAACACAAAATACATACAGAAAATCAGTTGCAAGCCCCTTTCCTACGGACAGTACAGGCAACCAATGTTTGTACCTGAGCGCAAACGACGTGCGGACCTCTTCACCCGGAGCAGCAGACTCCGTAGGCAAATGCTGGCGTGGCACTGTGATCGTGAACTCAATCTCCTTCTTCCGTGAACCTGCGACGCGTCCGCCCGGCAGCAACAACATCACGCGCGAGGCAAACTCGGGCGGCAAGTGGACCCAGTCGTCGTCGTCATCGTCGTTGTCATTGCGACCTGCTGCTTTCCGCGTCTTCGTGGCATTGCTGGTCATCGTACCTGAACGTCCTCCGGTCTCATGTGTAGGCAGGCTTTTCCCATTCTGCTGGTCATCACTGCTCCCACTGCCTTCCATATAGAAATTGGACAGCAGCACCTCGTGGCGAGCATCGTCCTTGCTGTTGTTAGTCTCCGTCTTATTGCTGGCGATCTCCAGCTGCGCGAGCGATTCCTTGAGCTTCTTCAGCTCAGCCGCCTCTGCCTCTGCTAGCGCCACCGCTGCGTCCAACTCGTTCGCCTCAGCGTCTTTTCCACTCTTATCCTGCTTCTTCTGTTTCTTCTTCAGCTTCTTCTTGAGCTTCTTCTTCTCATCACGCGAGAGCTCTGCGGCTGGGGTCACATTGCTCTTGTTAGTCTTCTGCTGCTGCTTAGAAGGCGAGCTGTTAAACTGCAAAAACTCGGTGCGCTGCAGCCGCGGCAGCCGCGGGATGTGGTGCGACAGCAGCACGTTCTCGGGCTTGAGGTCCGTGTGGATGATGTTACACTTGGCGTGCAGGAACGCGAGCGCCTCGAGGATGTCCTTGGACAGCCGCTTGACCAGCGCCATGGGGATCCCGCGGTAGTTGTAGTACTTGATCAGCGTCAACAGATTGTCGCCCAGCATTTCAAACACCATGCACACATCTGAACAATAACACACAACAACACAGTCAGTCAGTCACACAGGTATACGCCACTATACACCCTGGAATAACGCAAACTTACGGATGCCGTGGGGGCCAACATGGTCGAACGAGTCGATAAGCCGCACGACCTTGATGGTCTCGAGCGAGTTCTCGGCCGTGGCAGCCTTGACGGTGCACTGCAGCAGCTCAATTTCGTCCTGCGCGGCCTCGGTGTAGTGGCGTGCGCTCTTCTGCACCTTCATCGCCACAATGTCGCCCGTCTCCTTGTCCAAACACTTCCACACGGTCGAGAAGTGGCCCCACCCGAGCTTCTCGAGAACGTGGAAGCGGCTCTTGTACACCTGGCCGGGCGCCACGCGGTGGTACCCGCCGGGTTTGTAGCTGTTGCCTTCCTCTTCTTCGCTTTCGGACGAGAAGTAGTCGGCGTCGTCCTCTCTTTCGCCTCCGGCGCCATCGCTGTCTGTAACGTCGCTGTATTCGGCGTCGTCATCGAGATCGTCGTTCGCCTGACTGAGTGAGCTGCGCGCGCTCGAGCACTCGCCCGCGACGTTCTTGGCCGAGAGTCCGTCGAGCGAGTCTTCAAGAAGCGCATTGTTGCGGTTGCTGGGCTTGTTGGTGGCCTTCTTCTTGCTGCTGTTGTTGGTCTTCTTCTTTGGGGTCGACTGGTGGTGCTGGTGCTTCACGAGCAGCTGCTCCTCGCTCTCGACCTCCTCGTTGTCGTCGTCAAACGTGTTCGTGGTGGCTGAGGTGGTGATCATGGTCGTCTTGCTGTTGTTGTTGCGCTTCTTCCGGTTCTTCTTGGCGCTGCCGTTGCCGCTGGCTGTCGATGCGCCCGCTGCTTCCACCCACACGAGGAGCCACAAGAGCACGAGCACGAGCATCAGTAGAGAGGTCGGTGGTTAGATTGGCTGCGTGTAGAACAGAATGATGTGTAGACAGAAATGCTTCAACGTACGCGTGCTGGAGGAAGAAGGAGGCGCCGTCATGCGCGTGGCAGGTTCCATTTTTCTCTGTTTTGCTTTCCTGCAAGTGATTGGGAAGCTTGCACTTTTGGCTGCAGTTTGATTTTGTGTGGTGCTTGCAACAGGGGAGCATTATATACCCGTACATGTCGGGCATCCTTTTTATGTCGAACATGGGGTCATTTACAGTAAAAACGGATGCTTCAATAAACCTCTATGAAGTACTTTTACGCAAAATCTATTTTATAAGAGGTGGGTATTTTTTAGCAAATCACAATGATGGCCAGACCTTCACTTTTAGCCAATCATCTATATATCCTATTTATTACCATTAAAACCTTTACATAACCTCAGCTTACAACCTAAAGAGGGTCCAGCGCGGACGCATCCTCGTTTGCTCATGCAACTGTCGACACCTTCCAACGCAACATGACGCGCTTCGTTGAACCGATCACAACAGACGACGAACTGGGCGTCACGAGAGTTGCATCGTTCCGGCTTTCCATGGCCAACAGTGTCCGGCAACCCGCATGCACGGGTGCGGACTGTCGAGTCGAGCTCGCTTCGCTTCGGCCAGTCGAGTTGCGTGCCATGTACAGTACCGCGTCTTCTTGAGAAGCCAGCCACCCCGCTGCTGTTGCACCCGCTGTCATCACACACTCCTCGGACTCAGATACTGATCACGACACCTTCCGTGGGTCCATGACGAAGAAGAACGTTCTTGTGGCTGCATTATCCTCCCCCCCCCCTCCGCTACTGAAAATTGTGGGTTTATCCGACAGACTGAGCGAGAGACCTACGTGTTCTGGATGCCGAGGTGCTTTAAATACTTGAACCGAATGTCGTGGTTCGACCTGCCGCGCGGCGCGAGCTTGATCTGCGTCTCGTTCGGACACAGCGACAGCGTCGGGATGGACGGAGCTGCAGCTGCATTTCCACTACCACTGAGAGGCTGCTGACCGCCGCGTGTCGACGGACTCAGCGACGGCGAGCGCGAGCGGATGGACGCGGCCGCAGCTGCCTGCTTTTTCTTCGCGGCAGCTGCAGCAACAGCGGCGGCCGCCTTGGTGGCCTCGATCGCCTTCTGCTCGGCCTCGAACTCGCGTTGCCGTGCCTCTTCGCGAGCCATGGCTTCGTTCTCGCGGTACTCGTTCTCGAGCTCCTCTTCGTACTCGCGCTCCATCTCCTCGTACACGTCCTCGAGGTTGTGCTCGACCATCGAGATGAACTCGACGCGCGTGTGCCACATGCAGTCCCGCTGGCGCTTCGAGTAGTCCTTGTGCAGCGGGATGTAGAAGAGCTCGGCCTCTTCATTGAATCGTATAGAGCGTCGCGCTGGTGGTACAGACGAGCTGCTGCTCTGTGAGGCCGCTGACCCAGCTCTGCTCGCTCGCAACGACCTCCTCTCTGTTGTACCTGACGAGCTGTTGCTAGTTGTACTTGCACTTGCAGGCGCCTCTTCACTGCTGTGGGCGGATTGTGAGTTCGAGCCGTACCAGCTCGCGATGAACTGGAAGAAGTTCTTCGACTCGCCTTTCTTGGTCCCTGCGTCGTTCAGCCGCACTTTCAAGCCCTTTGCGCGCTCTTTCTTGCGGCCGCTCGTGCGCTCAAGCTCACTGCGCGTCATGGTGATGCCCAGCTGCTTCCAGTACTGCTGCCGGATCGCCATCGAGTCGCGTCGCAGCAGCGGCGTCGCTGCTGGAAAAGGCCTCTGGGCCGTGTTTCTTGGCGTCGTCGCTTGGGCTGTCGCCGTGGCGGCAACGCTATCGTCATGCTGGGACGACCGCAACAGCAGCGGACTCGGCTTGGTCGGCAGACTCTCGGCATCCGCGCTCGTGCGCTTCACGTTCTTCCCTTTGCCCTTACCATGGCCGTTGCTGCTGTTGTTGCGCTGCGAGTGGCGCCGCCGCCGCTTCTCCTCCTCGACAGCCAAGTCGTCTACGGGACAGACCTGCAGCAGCGTTGGCATGGGCTTGAGTAGGAACCGCCGCTGGCTGCTAGCACACACCTCCGTGCTCTCTTCGTCGTACTCGTCGCAGCCATACTCGTCGTCGTCATCTTCGCTCTCGCTGCTGCTGCTGTGGCTCGAGCGCTCGCTGCTGTTGACCGTCGCGTCGCTCTGCAGGTCCGCCATCACCAGCGTCGTCTTCTTTTCCTCTCCTTCTGCTGCTTCTGCTGCACGAGGCGCACTTGTCACAGACGCATCTGCGGAAACGAAACAACTCGTGTCGCCATGAGAAGGCGCATTCGAGAGGACGCCAGTGGTGCTGCTGCTGGTGCGATCTTCCGCAACGATCGGATCTGTTGCCATGGAGCAAATCCCCATGCAGCTCGTCTTCTCGCAATGCAGTGTGCTGATATTATAGATAGAGAGCCACACAACAAGACCTCGGCGTGTGTCTTGCTTGTCTTGCTTCTTGGCCGCTGCGCGAGAAGCCGAATGGGGATGGAGAGACCAACCCTTCTCTCCCAACTCCCCATCGCTGCAAGGGTGCAACTGGGTTACGCTCTGACAACAAACAGTAAATTCGCGGCATACAAAGAGCAAGTGAGAGGAAAACGTAACCCCAGTGCGAACTCGTTATCCGGAAAAAGCTTGTGATTTTTGGAGAAAACAGTTGTAAAGAAGCATACAAAAGCCAAGACAAAGAGCGAATACTGGCTGATTTTTTGTGTGGTGAGAAAAAAAGGAGCCACTTTTTTTCATGCTTTCTGTCGCCGAATTGCTTTGGCGTCACGCTTTCGCGACTTTTAGAGATTATTATTTTGCTGCTTTTGTTATGTGCGTTGCTGAACGCGCTCAAGCGAGCACACTGGCATATATTCCGGCGTTTCAGTCGTTTTCTTCTTCCAACAACTGGCCTCCTTTCTTCGTCTCCGACAAATATGTGCACGCAAAATCGCTCTACTGTCCGGACAAATGCTAAAACTCAAATCGCCTGCCATTTTCCGGCCTTGTATGGCTCATCTGCACCGCGTGTGTGGGTGCAATTTACAGATCACAATCCCAAGCAATTGGGAATGATGCAAACAACACACCGCCAAGGTGGCTACGCTTTTTTGTTGTCGTTGATGATGAAAAAAACTGGACTGCACAAGTGCGTTGCAGCAAGTTCAACTCAGGTTTGTTGCGCGAACTCGCTCGCACAAGCACAGCAGCTGAGCTTGAGAATACTGAGAGAGCTCCGATGGGGACATCGCTTGCAGAGAATGGGTCGTTATTTTCAAATTCGCACATGCAATTGGGTTACGCTTTTCATCAAGCAACAATAAAAAAGAACGTGGCGTAACCAAGTAACCGCCGCAACGTGAAGTTTTGATGGAGTCCGGTGGGTGATGCCGCAGGAGTCACCTGCGTGCGATTGGCTGCTGTGCGAAGCGTCGCGCTCCAAAACGAGGAGCTATTTTTAGACCAGCGTGGTATTGAAGAATTGATGATGATGATGGTCACCCAAGTCCACAACTGCACGCATGTCATGGAGACCATTAGACGAGCGTCGCCGCCGCCAGCTGCATCCACATCACCTGCAGCGGTCCACTTGCAGCCGTCGAACCGCCACCAGCGGCTGCTCAGCGGCGCGCGCATCATCAAGAGCTACGTGCACGAGTCAGAGCTGCGGCGCGAGGCGTCCAGGTGCGTCACCGCGTATTGTTGCTATGTATATTTGTAGCCTTGCCCAATAATGAAGCTGGCTTCATGTCATGTAGGTTCAACAACGCGCCAGTGTCGCTGTATGCCAAGCCACCACACTCAATAGAGCGGTGCGAGCATGAGGAAAGAGATCACCAGCAACAGGCCTGTGGGAAGCAGGATGCGCTGCGGCTCCTAGCCAAGCCAGGCACCGCGCCAGAGTCCCAGAGCTACCGCCTGCGCCAGCATGGCGATCGCAGCAGCAGCAACAACCAGCGAGACGAAGAAGCGAATCAACACAGAGAGCGCGCAGTGACAGCGCCATCCTTATCCATTGCCGCAGGCGCACTCCAGCAGCCGCTCGCGGCGTTCTTCGCTGGCAAGTCGGTGCATCGTGCGCGGCGGCTGTCGATCTCCGCCGCCCACGCCGCACAAGTGCACGCGAACGCCGCCAATAGCAACAATGGGAATGGCGGCCTCGTCAATCCGAGTGCTCCCGGCGCGAACCAGGGCACAAGCAATCCAGTTAAACCCGCTGTTGTTGTCGTCAAGCGCAAGCTGCAGATGGAGTCGGTGGCGTCCCGCAATACGACGAACGCGATCCTGGCCGTGCCGCTTCGAGGCCGCAACAATAACGTACGTCTATACGACTTGCTCTGTTTTGAAGACAGACTTGCTCGTCATAGACTCATTGCTCTATTGTTTATGTGGGCCTATATAGCTATCGGCCAAGCTCGACGCCGTGGTCAAAGCGTCGCCCTGGGTGCGGCGCAAAGTCGTGCTGAGCGACGAGAGCAAGCCTAGTGGCCGAGGCACCAGGCAATACTCGCCTCGTCACGGCAGCACACTCATCAGCAGTACCACCACCACCATCAACAGCAACAGCCATACAAATAATGGTGGCGGTGGTGGTCCTGATGCCCTCCCACCCACAGGCGGTAAGGAGATCCCGCAGCACGAGCTTGAGAAGAAAGTCATGGCTGCCTTCAGTCGGAGTACGTATCTATACATTGTATCTGTACGCATCCATAACCCTCTGTGGTGTTGACATTCTCTGTGTGTCCTGCTGCTGTGAACCTTGCGCAGTTGTGCGCATGTGGCGTGAGCGCAAGCGGCGCAGCGAGGCCAAGGCGCTCACGATGATGAACGGCAACAAGCTGCGCAAGGACAACGGCATCCAGTCGGCGCACGTCGTGGGCATCCTCTCGCGGCGCATGATCCGCGAAGTGCCTGCGCTCCAGTTCTTCGACGTCGAGCCAGAGACCATTAGGGGTGGTAACGGTGCAGTATTAGCAGCAAAGGCGCTGCTCACCAATGGTGCAGAGCACCTACCATCAGTACGAGCGGCAGCAGCAGTCGTGAACCGCAGCACGCCACGTGGCGTGTGCTATACGCTGGACGCAAATGGCTGCCGGTGTATTAAAATGGAGTCAGGCGCGCTGCAGAACAGCCGCATGGGCCAGCGCGAGCGCCACAAGAAGAAAGAGGAGGTCACGATCGAGAAGGCCATGGGCAAGACGCTACGCCGCAAGTACGTCCTTATTGAGCGCATCTGTAACCCTAAAGACCTGATGCACAGCTACTTATAATGCGAACCCGTGAACACACACACACAGAATGGTGAAGCGCGTCAAGGCCAAGCGATTCGGGATCCTCAAGCTCGTCGACGATTTCCGCAAGTCCCGTCAGGACCTCGCGCTCAAGCTCAACTCACAACTTGGTAAACAAATTGTAAAATGTGGGAATTGGTCGAAATGATGGAAATTGGGTTTCTCACTATTTTCCACTACTGTTGAATCCGCGAAAAAAAGCTCTTCACCAGGCCGAGGGCGAGAAGATGTTCAGCAAACGCCTGGCGCTGCTCATGTCGGACGACACGTCGCTGCCGGCGTACCAGGCGCAGAAGGAGCTCTACTTGGCTCGCGTGCGCTGCCAGAAGGCCAATCTGCTCGAGAAATGCCAGGTGAATACAATTCTTTAAGTTTAGACTCAGCTTTGGGAATTTAATAGTCTTTGAATATGTCCATTTCATGTAGACGCTGCATGCACTGGGCGAGCTACTGCAGCACGTCGAGGCCGAGGCCGAGCGCAGCGGCCTCGACGTCTCGACGGGCGAGCTGCACTTTCTCGACCTCTTCCGCTGCGTCGTCGAGCAGGACAAGGTGCTCACGCCGCTCATCTCGGACGGCATCCACCAGCAGCTCTCGGCGCGCGACCAGCAGAGCCCGATCGTCACGGTACCCAGCTCTCTGATGATCAGCTCCTGGCCAGCGAAGAAAAATCATTACTGATGTGCCTGGTGGTGTGTTGACCTTTGGCAGGAGCTCATGACGATTTTGAGGCGCAAGGTCGACCAGTGAGACAAATGGTGGTGCTGAGTGTCTATGACAGCGTCATGAAAAGGAGAATGGGTGGTGACGAGTGTGCGTTCGGTCATTCAGATTGTTTTTCTTTCATTTTGCTCCGCTTGGTATCTCTGCGCTGTGGCATTTCGTCTTTGCCAGCTCTTGTTTTTCTTATCATACTTGGCTCGCAATCTTGAGCTCGTCGTCGGTCTGCAGTGGGGACAGCGCGCGCTGGCGGAGCTCCTTGGAAGTCGAGGGCGTCATCTTCGCGTCGCCCGCCTGCTTGTTCTTCTTCTGGTTCGCCATTTCGTCCAGCTCGTCCGAGAGCAGCTCATCATCCGCGCCATCGTCATTCTCCATGTGTCGCATGCGGTACGAGAACACGGCGACGCCAATGACCGCACCCACTGCGGCGACCACACTGCCAACAACAGCAAACCAGATCGGCCAGGCGAGCTTGGACAACTGGTAGTCGTCCGTGTTGCTGAACTGCACGGACGCCGTCGTGTCGTACTGGATGTAAAAGCCGTCACACGTGCCGCCGCTACTCTGCTGGTTGCGTGTCTGTAGCAAGAAGCATTCCTGGACCTTGGACTCGCTGATGCGCGCGGTCTGGAGCTTGGCGCCCTCAAAGGGCACCTGGTAGTGGAACACACCGGCCGCCATGTCACTCGAGCGCGAGCCGTCCACGATAAAGTGGTAGACCGTAGTGTTGCTGCCACTGCTGGTACTGGTAGTCGAGATGTCCTTCCACGCCACGATGAGGTACCCGCACTGGACGACGGCGCTCTGATGGAACTGGCGCACGGCGTCGCAGTCGCTCGATGTGCATTGTGTAGCGTCCTTGAAGAAGACCCAGTCGGCGCTCAGGTTGGTCTCGTTCAGCGCTATTATAACAGAGTTGACACAAGTTTGCGTATCGTTAAAATGACGAGCTCATCGTGGATAATACACATACAAACGCACTCGTGAGTCCTTGGGCAACTGCGCACTTCTGAAAGCGCCGCTGGACGGAGTCGCTGCCGATGCAGCGCTTGCGGCTGCGCGCCTGGAAGATGTTGGTGCAGCCGACCACGAGGCTCGCGCAGCGCTTCTCGCCCGCGCACTGGCACTCGTCATCGTCGCAGAACACGTCGTCGATCTGGACTTTGCCCGCGGCGTCGCACACTGCGACGCTGTCACTTGCACTGGTCGTGGTCGTGGAGCTCGTGGCGTTGTCCGTGAGGCTCGAGCACTTGCGTGCCGTGTACTGACACGCGCTGCACTGGAACGCGCGCGCGGTCTGCATCGCCAGCGCTATCAGCAGCACGAGCAACAGCAGCAGCGTAGTACGCATGGACGAGGTCATCGTAGAGGTGCTGTGTGTTCTCTTCTCGCTGTTATAGGGCGATATGGAGGTCTGAGGGTGACGATGGCTTGGAGCTCTTGGCGGCGTCGTTATGATGATCTGCACGGCACGCGGTTTCTTTGCATTTTGGACAAGAGTCACACAAGAGAAGCGTGTACTGAATTCATCTCGAATAGAAGGCCCTTCCGGTACTGAGCTTAGCTTGAATAAAAGACCGCAAGCGGTGAACCACAAACAATACCGGTATTTATACCGGTATAATAGGTTTTGTGGCTTGCATATCGGTACAGTACCGGTAGGACAACCGTACTTTACGTGGCTCTTTTCATCCCAAACGAGGGAATTTCCGATAAAAAGCCACGAAAGAGCGCACACAAGAATAGGGGAAGCCATGAGCCATTTCGCGCATGGTATCCGCCGGCGCGACGGCAATTCCTCCGAAGCGATCGTCGCGATCCTCAACCCGAACGAGGGCTATCGGTAGGCATCTTCATTGGCTTTCTGCTCATGCGTCTACGAGCAGCTATCTCTGTCTGTGTGAGTAGCTACTCACCATGGAAGAACGACCTGTGCTCACGCTTTTGTTTGTTTGTGTGGTGGACTGCTTGCTATACGACAGCGAGAAGCTCAAGAAGAGAGGCATCACGCCCAGAGACTACGAGCGCGAGAACAAGCTGCAGCTCAAGCAGATGCAGAAGCATAACCGCGAGCAGCGTCTGCGAGAGGTACTGTAGTGTGACAACAGTAATGGGCAATTGCATTCATTGAATGACCGGTTTGCCGCATATATTGTATGGGTATTTAATACAGGAAGCAGCACGGCGCGAGGCATTCAAGCTCACGCGCTTCAAGAGCGTCCGGCCGCGCGTGTACAAGCACGAGGTTCATTTAAACGAGAGCAGCAAATCAACCACCTCTCGCGTCTTCTAAACGACTGTTGTTTGATGTTGCTTACAGGAAGATAATAGCGATAGTAACCAGAATAAGCACGAGTTTCTGCGTCGAGGCGACTCGGCGCCAGCAGGACTCACTGAACCGCCGAGCCACCGGCAAGTGCGCGAAGCCCAGCAGCAGCAGCAGTACCAATGGGTACGCCACTCGCCACTCCCGCCGGCGTTCTCACGGCCTGATAAACAAATTTTGCACCGGCCACTGAAAGAGCCCGTGCCGTCGTTAGACGAGCTTGAAGAGCGCAACCGAGAGCTCTTGGCGAAAATGGTGCGTCTTTACAACGATACATGGGCTCTGGCAAACCTGACTGACTGATGCCTGGTGTGTACGAACTCAGAGCGTGAAGGAGACACCAGACTTTGTGAACGCGAACGCCTGGGAAGTGATCCGCAAGTCTCCCGCCAAGCCGCAGACTCCAAATTACGGAGAGAACCAGTATCAGTACCAGTATCATCACCAGCACCAGTCCAATAACAACAAGTCTGGTGTGTCTAATTTCAATCGCAACTTTGGGCGCATCCCAAAGTACCTGCTCGAGCGCAAGGAACAGTGGGCGCGCGAAGAAGAGGAGCGTCGACTGAACGCACCCGACCCAGACTGCCCTTCTGGGATGATGCTGCTGGACGAGGACGAGCGGCTGCGTACGTTACGCGTGCTGCGCAAGTCGCTGGACGAGGCACGTTTGCAGATGAACTATTTGCCGCTGCGCATCGAGACGCCGAGCCAGATCCGCCGCAAGAACGTGCTCGAGGCCAAGCTCCAGGAGATCGAGGACGCCATCAAAGTGTTCGACCGGAGCAAAGTGTACGTCGCCATCCCGCTGGACAGTGACAGCAGCGACAGCAGCAGCGTGAAAAAGGCGAACCTGAGCTTTAATGCGAGTCGCCAGGAGCGGTATGGCGCTGCTGCATAGCGTACAGCTCCTCACATGACTCACAAACGCAGATGGAGTGCTAACAAAGCTCAAGAGATTCATTTACCTTACTATTCAACTCGGCGATGCCTCCCTTGCCTTGACTGTTTAGGACGACATGGACGCGAACGTGGCCTTGACATCCTCGGGGTCCAGCAAATTAAACTCGTCTTCGCTCACCGTCGCCATCTTCTTCGACTTGACTTTGAGGTTGTAGCGGTGCCACTCCGATCGAAAGTGTTCACGGTACCTGGCCATATCGGCACCAAAGTCACCACCACACGTGCTGCACTGACGCGACTTCTTCTCGGCCTCACCACCAGCAGCCCCACCACCACTAGTAGTAGCAGTCTGTACGGGCAATGGGGTCGGTGCAGCCGCGCGCCTGTCCGAGAGCACGAGACGGTCGGTCTTCTGGCTGAGCTCGTCGTCAATGTTGTCCTCGCCTTCCTTGTGGTTGTTGAGCTCAATGACCTCGAGCGAGCCGACGCCGTTGTCGCCACCATTCTCCTCGACGAGCGCGTCGACGACACGGTACGAGCCTGGGTTGATGAGCAGCACGAGGCGCGTGGGCTCGCTCCACTTCTCCTCGATAATCTCGGCGCCTTCTTTTAATAAGGCAGACTTGATCTTCTTGGCGCCCGCGAGCGGCAGCGTGACCTGAATCTTCATCTTGGCGCGCGCGATCGGGATGTGCGCCTGCAGCTTCTTGATCACCTCGAGCGCCTGCTGCTTGGCCGCGCGGTTCGGCACGACGGCGTAGTGGATTTCCTTCATCAATCGCTCGATCACGCTAAACGGGTACGGCCGGTTCGAGTTCGGGTTCACGCACTTGTCCGCTACGATCGTCGCGATATCCCGATACAAACTGAGCAATCGAACGCCACACATTACGCGTTAGAGAGCCATACAATATAGGCACATGCAGCCAATACGTGTGTACACAATACGTACTTTTCGACCTGCGCCTTGCGCTCGCCCTCGGAGACCTGGAGCTCGCCCTGGTCCAGGATCAGGCGGCACACCTCGGCGTCGTCCTGCACGTCAAAGGCCGCCACCCAGTCCTGCTTCTTCGCAAACTTGCCCTATAAGAACATACGTTAAACGGACGTCAGTGCCACACACACGTATGCATAATATAGACATTGAAGGGGCTACAGTGCTAATGCGGTACCTTGGAGACGTTCTCGTAGACGCGCGTGATCTGCAGCACCTCGTCGATGTCCGTCTCGACGCCGTTGCGCCAGTTAAGCACTTTGTTCTTGTAGCATGCGATCTCAAAGCGCTTGCCGTTTTTCTTGAAACGCACGACCGCCACGTTCGTCATGATGACCTTGCCCACGGGCTGCCCGATGCGCGCGTTGCTCATGCTGCTGGTGGCTGGTTATGGAGAGAAGGCGGTGGGATCGGAGAGCTCTCTTGGCCGTCGCGAATGTAAAAATGGAGCTCCCTTCTCGCGCTGTCACTGGTTGAACGTGGGTGCTTTTTCAGCCAATGAGAAGTGTGTATTTTAAGGAATGTCACAAATGCGGGGAAAATCAAAATCAAATTTAAGAGGCTTTGTGAGTGATGTCACAAACATGGGGGAGATCTGAAATTGACAACTTGGGTTCATTTTGGAGTGACCACTTCGACTATTTTTGTATCCGGATAGACACATTGACCCATTGCTTGAGGCATTTTTCCCAGCGTTTCTTTGTGCGACAAGCTCCTTCGAGAAAACGTAACCATCGTAACCGCTGCGGCTACGATAGAAGCTGCGCAAGAACAACTTGACGTCAACGAAGCGACACGCAATCTTGATTCTCCGTCAGGATTGTGGATGTTTGCAACACAAACAACAAATTTGCAAGTGCACTTGCGCACGTTTGGCTCGCGGTGCTCGATGATCATTGAGCTCGTGATGTTGTGCGAACTGTCATGTGCCTGTGTCATCCTCGATATGTTGTTTGTTTGTTTGCAATGGCGGCTCCTTGAAGCTGGCGCCTATCTATTTTATTTGTATCTGTGCAGGAGCTTTATAAAGCTTGCGCGCCTTGATTCATGAGATGATAATTTGTGCTTGTACTTCAATTAGGATTGTTGTTGTAGCAGTTGTCAAGTCGGATTCGAACGAGCCAACCATGTTAAGACCGGCACAGGAACAGCACATTTGTGAGCATGGACGCTCAGCATGTGAGAAGTTAAACTGCTGCTGGGCTTGAAGTTGCACGCTGACGTCGCCGCAGCGATAAATGTTAACAAAAAGAAGCAAATTCGTGTGGAAAACTTCAACGATGCGTCAAAAACAAGCACATTCGAATTCACGCGCTCGTCCTGCAGTGAACTGTGCACTTGGCGACGAAGAGAGGATGTTTGGGTCCATACTGTAAAGAAAGAGACAGCAAGATAGAATTTGTCAAACGCCATTTTCCGGAAAACAAAATCATCGCCAGCGCTGGTTTCTGAATAGTTTTGCCCTGACGCATACCCTCGTGTCCACCGAATTGTTTCTTATCATCAGCGCCAGCACAAATGATGGTACCCGGATACCCTCGCTGCCTTGAACTGCGACCATATCCATCCAGGTCCAATTTTGAATCCGGAATAATTCCAGTCTTGCGCTTTTGCTGAATTCCTGCTTGCTTGGCCAATTTTGGCCAACACGAAGAAACGCACCTCCGCTCAAAAAGCGTTGGACAGGAGTGAATGCGCGGAGACAAGCCGACTGACTCGTCACAAATCCGTCCGCACCGCTAATTGGCTCGCGCAAGCGAGAAATCCACAAATGTGTCGCTTTTTCGAGAAAAACACAAACACGCGACAAAACCGTAACCGCTTTTTGACTTGAGTTCAAAGGCAGGAAGAGCAAGCGAGTTTGTTGTTTGTTCTTGCTGCGAAAAGTTGGTGTGTGGCTCGGTGTGGTGCGGTTGTTGTTGCTGTTGTTTGCGCGAGCGAACGTGCGTGAAGCCAGCCCACCCACCACAAACAACACAAAGTGTGGACCACACGAACCAACAAACTGTGTGGTTTCGCCTGTGGGAGCCACCCACAACCAAAGAGCCATTCGCGAATTCGCCTAAAAGCCAACCTTACACAACCACACTCCCACCACACACAAGAATGAGCTCTTCATGCTTGTTGCCAGTGGCCGCTCTTGCGCCCGCGTCACCACGCCGCATGCTCAAGCGTCCGCGCAGCAGCTCCACGGACCGTCTGGGCCTCGAGCAGATCCTCAAAGCCTGCAAGCGCTCGGACCCGGCGTCCCCGCACTCGCCCGTGGGCTCGCGTCGCCAGCCGCCGTCGCAGAAGATCCCATCCGACGTCACTGCGGACGCACCCGCGTCGCTCTCGCCGCTGCTGCAGGCGTGCTCAAGCATGAAATCCGCGATCCCGTTTTTGCAGAACTCGCGCCGCCACGCGCTCAGCCTGCTGCTGCAGAACCAGTGCGAGCGCGCGCTCACCGTGCTCGAGAAGATCGAGCGCGCGAACGACATGATCTCGCGCCAGCGCCGCCGCTTCGTGCTCGAGCAGGCCAACGCGATCCACAAGTACAACTCGGAGCATGCGGACTACCAGGAGCGACAGGTCGCAAGCAAGAAGAAAAACCACTGCGTGAGCTTCAGCGACGACGTGACCGTGGTCGAGGCCGAGACCATGGACCGCTCGCCCGCGCCCATGCCGCCGCTCATCCGCGAGGAGATCCTCGTGCTGCGTGCGTCGCGCCCCATCCCTCTCGGCAACTTCTCCGAGCTCTGGAACTGAGTCAAGTTCACACACAATAAATAATCACACTAATATTTATCAAACCACCAATTTCTATCCATTCATCCATCCATCACCTTGCGTGGCTCAAATTCTCATTCGACCTCCATACATGACACAGACGCGTAACAACTAGATAACAGGCACCCAGTGTTTTTTTTAACGAAACGCTCGTTCCTCTCCTTCAACAAGAGCAGCTATTTATAGCTCTTCATCCCAGAGTGGTGCAAAAATGGCGGATTAATTATGGATTGTGGCTCACCGTCCGATCCGCAGCTTAGACCGGAAGGACGCGGGCACCTTGCGGTCAATGATCGCCGCCAGTTCCTCTCGACTGTAGCGTGCAGAGAAATGCACCAACACGATGGTCCCAACGCGCTCGAAACGGTCCTCAAGCGCAATGAGCTGCCAGTTGTGCACGCAACCCACACAAGAATCAGCCACCCGCATATGCAGCTTGTCAGATTCAAAAAGCCACATATGTGGGTACGCACCTGGTCGAGATGGATGTGGCCGCGCGAGGTTGCGTCCAACGAGGTCTTGTCATCGCCCACATACGTTGCCTATTATGAGCACAACAATCACCAGTTGTTAGAATGCAATTTGCAACTTGGCTCTTCTTCCAGATATTAGCATAAACCAAGATTCCAACTTACCTCGGTGATGAGGACTTTGACATTGAGCAAGTCGCCTCCAAGCTGATCTCCGAGCGTCGACGAGCTCTCAAAGATCTGCGATGTTGTGTCGCCCGTGTACGCGATCTCGGGACTTCTGGTGGCGGTCGTGACCTCGCGTCCCTCTCGCTTCAAGGCCGCAATTTCTTTCCCAGCCAGTCCAATGAACTCGTCCTTGAGCTTGGACTGTTTCTGGTAGAGAATGTACCCGAGGCTGGCCACGCGGTGCACGGTTGGGAAGGCTTTCACCATCCACTGGGCCGAGATGTGGACCTCTTCGTATGGCTCGATTGGAATGACCTCGGCACGGATCTCGTCGCCCTGCATAGCCGAATAGCTGCTCATGATGATCTGCATGTGGCCCACCAAGTGTGCTGGCGCGTAGTACTTGGCCGGCCGCATGCGCTGCAGACTGCGGCGCGCCGCGTGGCTCGCGAACGCGCTGATGTGGTCCGCGTGGCCGTGTGTGATGAACACGTGCGCCTTGTTGGCCGCATGGTGCACGCAGCAGCCCATGTCGAAGGCCACATCCACGGACTCGATGTAGCAACACGACTCGACGCCCGCGACCGCGCGCACGTGGAGCGCGTAGCCCTCGGCCTCGACGCGCGTGGTGCCGCCGCCGTTGCTGCTGGGCATGTTTTGCTTTTGAACGTGATGCTGTCTGAAGAAAGGGTAACCCTGGGTGTAACCATGACTCAGCCAGTTCGAACAACATTCCCACAACATCCTTCAGGAAACCAAGTGAATGCATGCGCAAAACGGGCAACCAACCTTCATTTAATCGCCTCTAAGCAAAACAAACCCTCTATACAAACAGCTTCAGCACAATTAAAACAATACCAGATGACACAATAAACCTTTTCAACAATGCACCTGTTATCTCAGGTAGATCAGAGTGTCTTGCAAAGAAGCCTTGCCAATCACATTCATTCGCATTCACGCCTCCTCTTCTCACTGGTGGTGCGTGGCGTTCCGCCATTCCAACCTTCCTGCTGCTACCGGTGGCACTCGCACATCCACCACATACCCCCACACATACACCATGGCAGCGCAGTCGTCACCACCACCGCCGCTCGAGCGCAAGCGCGTGGCGCTCGTGCTGGCCGTGTTCCTCTCGGATCTGCTGCTCACGGGCCTCGTCTTCGGCTGGGCGCCGCTGCTGCTCATGCTCCAGGAGGAGCAGCAGTACGTCGAGCTCTGCGACTTTGACAGCGACGACTACGCCAACGACTCCATCGACAGCAACAACGATGGCCCACTGACGTGTGTGGCCCAGGAGAACCGGCTCAACCTCATGTTTGCGGTCGCGTCCGTCACAATGAACGCCGGTGCGCTGCCCATCGGCTTCTTCCTCGACTACGCCGGCCCCAAGGTCGCAGTGGTTTGTGCCGCAATCGTCGAGGTATCAGGTCTGCTGTTGCTCGCGTTCGCCGACTCGCAGAGCTTTGACGTCTTCCTGCCAGCGTACACGCTGCTGGCGTTCGGTGGCAGCATGACGATGATGGCGTCCTTCCCGGCGAGCTTCCTCGTGATGCAGTACCAGACGGCGATTCTCGCGGCCATCAGCTGCCTCTTTGACGGCAGCAGCGTCGTCTTCCTCGTGCTCTACGTGGTCAAGGAGAGCTTCGATGCCACGCGGCAGCAGCTGCTCATCGCGCTCGCTGTGCTCGCTGGCGCGCTTTATGTGGCACTAGTTGTGTTGTGGCACATGAATGAGAGCGCGCTGAATGACGACGAGTCCGAGACGCAGAGCAATAGCGACCACAATCGCGAGCTCGAGTCGTTACTGGGACCAGAAACTGAGCACTACCCGAGCAACGACATCGCAGCGCCGCTCGTCATCACAGCAGTGAGCCTGCCGTACGGCAGCCGCGAGGCGAGTGAACAGCAGCGTGTACTCGTGCTTCAGCAGTGCATCCGCGACGAATTCGAGCTCGTGGACGTGGCCATGACCAATCAGATGGCGACCTTTGAGTTTGTCTACATCGTCGTCTTCGCCGCCGTGCAAGTGCTGCGCGCGACGATCTACATCGGCACGACGAACAAGCTGCTGGAGAACTACGGCGATCGGCAGCACGAGTTCTTTTACACCAAGGTCTTCAGCTTCGTGCTGCCCATGGGGTTTCTCTTCGTGCCGGCGATCGATCACATCGTCGAGAAGAGAGGGCTCGCGCTCTCGCTGCTGTTCACCAACGTACTGGGCGTCGCGTACAATCTGCTGGCGTTCGTGCCGAGTCTGCACGTGCAGTGCCTCACGTTCTTCGTCTTTGCCGGCTACCGCGCGTTCCTGTACGCGGTCATGTCGGCGTTCACGGCCAAGACGTTTGGGCTCAAGAACATGGGCTCGCTCATGGGCATCATCTTCTCCATCGGCTCGGTTGTGAGCCTCGCCGAGTACCCGGCCGTGTACCTGTCGAATGCGTACTTTGACGGTGACCTCACGGTGCTCTACGGCGTCTCGCTGCTGCTCTGTCTGCTGCTCTTTCCCTACACCGAGTACCTCCGCAAGCACGAGAAGGAGCGTGAGGCCAAGAAGCAGCAGCTCATTGCCAAGCTTGGAGGAGGCAATGGTGCTGGCTACGCGTCAGTGCCCGCGACGCCCACGCATGGGATGACGTACATGCGGTCGCCCATGATGCGCAAGTCGCCGGCGCGCAAGTCCAAGTTCTCGCAAGCCTGAGCCTTGATTGAAGCCTGAAGTATGTTATTAGAGAGCTAATCAAATTGAAATGCCACTGCTTTTATCAGGGCAGTATGATAGATTATCACTCTTGAGTTTGTAGAATGGATACATTTTTGAGTGAAGTGGGTACAGAATGAGTGGCTGTCATCGATCCAAAGTGGCTTGCAAATTGTCCTTTTATCCGACTTGACCTTTAATCTCATGAACTCTATCTAATGTTACTGTTTGGTGATACCAGTGGGAACTTTGCCGTCCAGAAACTGGTTGATCGCGTTCGTGCACTCCTCGTACTTCTCGTGCTGCACGAGGTGGCCGCAGTTGTCGAACACGATCACGTGCCTGTGGTCCACGGCCATGGTTTCTTCGAGCCTCTCGACGCACGAGACGTCGAGCACGCGGTCCTGTTTGCCCCACATCACGAGCGTCTTGGCGCGAATCTGCGGCAGAAACTCCTCGAGGATCGTCGGCTCCGTGAGGCAGTCGGCCACGATCTTCTCAATCACGCTCATCTGCTTGACCTAGTACACAAAAGCGATACAACACAGTCAGCCAGGTCTGAAGTCGCCGCAGGATTTCCATGGTTATACTGTATGCAAAACGCACCCGCTCGGCGCCAATAATCGATGCAATGAAGCGCGGGATGTCCTTGGCGCTGTGGTTAATGAGCTTGTTCATCTCGACGACATCGTCAGCTTCATGGGCGAGCAGCATGTTCTTGCCCGTCTCTTCGAGTATCCGCAGCCCGTCGCTCTTGTTCTTCATCGTGATGCCCGCGGGACAGACCATCGTGAGCGACCGCACGCGCTCCGGGTACTTGGCCGCGTACACGCCGGCGATCATGCCGCCCATCGAGCAGCCTACAAGGTGGACTTTCTTGTCCGCTGGTAGAGTTGTCTCGAGAAATGCGTGTAGCCGACGCGCCTGGTTGTCCACAGTGTAGCTCAAGAGCGCATTCGTGGGCGTCGTGCGGCCCTGGCCGGGCAGGTCCGGGATGAGCACCTGGTACTTCCTGTCCACGCCCGTGGCCACGCGCACCCAGGCCTCCTTCATGGAGCTGAAGCCATGGAGGAAGACCACGGCGTCCGTCGTGTCCTGCTCCTTGCCCTCGCGCTCAAAGTAGCTCCAGCTGAACTCGTCCGCGTCCACGATCTTGCCGCCAAAGCCCCTGCAGTACGCCACGAAGCTCAGTGTGTTGAGCATCGTCGACGTGAGGAGCGAGCCGAGGACCATGGCTCTGTGCTGTGTGATGTGGAGAGTGGGTGTGTGTGGGCTTCCAAGGTCAAAGGTCAAAATTGAGCTTTTCCTGCGACGTGTGTTCCTCGGCCTTCGACCCTGAGCACATGCAGGAGGGATCTGATTGGTAGAAATAGTGGTGTAAATATGTGATTGGCTATATGCAAAAGAGTGATGGACAGTAATCACACAACCATCATTCCGAGAATGATCATGACAGGCGAGTTTTGTCGCACAGAGCTCTTTTGAGTGGCAAAAGCTTGCCACGTCCTCGAAAAAATGCACTTGACTTTCAAACTCATTTACACATTGACCTCCGTCCGCGCACTCAACCACCACTAGCACCACTACGCCACCATGGTGCTCGGATCCGTGCTCACGTCCGTCTTCATCAACACGATGAGCTTCGTGGCGTACTGCAAGGGCTTCAGCGGCAAGGACATCGACGCCGACGAGTTCAACTGGAGCTACATGGAGCGCGAGGGCAAGGAACAGGACACGTGCGACGCTGTGGTCTTCCTCGCGGGCTTTGGCGCGTTTAAGGAGTCCTGGACGCGCGTCGCCTGCGGTGTCGACAGGAAGTTCCACGTTTTGATCCCAGATCTGCCCGGCCAGGGTCGCACGACGCCTACCAACGCACTCATGGACTACAGCGTGGACGCCCAGGCACGCCGGCTGCACGCGTTCCTCGAAAAGACCGTGCCAGCGGACAAGAAGGTCCATTTGGTCGGGATCTCCATGGGCGGCATGATCTCGGGCGTGTACGCAGCCAAGTACCCCGAGCGCATCAAGTCGCTCACGATGATCTGCCCCGCGGGCATCACGATGAAGAACCGGAGTGACGCGATGCGGATCATGGAGGACACGCGACGCAACCTGCTGCTCGCGCAGTCGGCCGACGAGATCAACGAAATGCACAAGATGACGACCCACGACGCCAAGGATCTGCCGCATTTCCTGGCCAGCATTATTGGCAAAGAGCGGGTAACGTTAAGCATGGTCTGGTCTTTTGTTATAGGAGGTCGATGATAATTCTCGCTAACGTTGTATTATGTTTGTATCAAAGGTAAAGCAGCTCCCGGTGCTGGAGAAGATGGCGAGCGACTGCCTCTTGACGCCGACGGTGCTGGAGGAATTTCTGCCGCAGATCCGAGCCAAGACGCTGCTCATGTGGGGCAAAAACGACCGCCTGCTGGATGTTTCCTGTGTGGAGAGAGTGAATGAGCTCATGACGGTGGACGAGAAGCACGTGATCGTGTTTGAAGAGTGCGGACAT
>JAASFY010000428.1:0-23073 GCA_023334035.1 Globisporangium okanoganense
TCGCCAGTTCGAGCGTCGCAGCGGCACGGGCCGCGGCAAGGAGACGTCCAAGCAGGGCGGCGGCGCCCGCAACTGGGGCAACGACGCCGACAAGACCGAGCTGACCGTCGAGGCCGAAGTGCAGGACGGCGAGAAGGTTGCCGGCGTCGAGGACGCCACCGCCGCCACGGAGGAGGTCGTCGTGGTCGAGGAAGAGGAGGAGGAGATCCAGTTCACGCTGGACGAGTACCTGGCCAAGAAGGAGGAGTCGCGCAAGGGCGAGAACTTCGCCGCGGTTGAGGTGCGTCAGATCGAGACGGACTTCTCGGGCGCCAAGCAGCTCACCAAGGACGGCAAGACCCCGGACTTTATCGAGTCGGCCTACGAGAAGGTCTACACCAAGAAAACCTCGGGCCGAAAGAAGACGTTCATCACGGACGTGGGCTTCCAGGCGCCAAAGCAGGAGCGCGCCCCTCGCTTCGAGGACCGCAGCGACCGCCCCGAGGGTGGCCGTGGCGGCGGCCGTGGTGGCCGTGACGGTGGCCGTGGTGGTCGCGGTGGCCGTGAGGGCCGTGAGGGCTCGGCCCCAGGCGGTCGCGGCGGCCGTGGCGCCCCGGGTGGCCGTGGCGGCCGTGGCCCAGCTGTGCCAAACGTGACGGACCTCGCGGCTTTCCCAAGCCTCGGCTAAGCGCGTCGAGCCAGCTCTCCCGCTATCAGCGAAGGGGGGTGGTCATGTGTTCTTTAAAAGAAAATCCTTAAACGTCTTGCACGTTTAAGCTTTTTGAAAAGAATGACGGCCGCCTCCGTGGATCTTCAAGAATGCTGCTCTCTTTCATTTAGATCACCACCAAGATAGGGAACCGTTTGGCGAGTTTGTTCGCAGCCTCGTAAAGCGGAAAGTTAGAGAAAAGGTTATTTTTTTGTGTGTGTGCAGCAGCAGCGGCGGAAGCGTGCGCTTATTGTTTTTGTGGGTTATCGGCTTTGGGCATTTAGGTTGCGGACGAGTTCTCTCTCATGAGGATACTTCTGTGCTTATTATTGCGAGTTTTTTTTGCGGGAGCGAACTTCATGAACTTAAATGACAAAGACGATAATACAAAAAGCAAAAGGCGTGGCATTTGCTGCTGGTTGCCACAGCAAAGAAGAAACGAAATTGGAAATTGTTGTGATGGTGTTCATTTATTTATTATGAGGCTATGTGGCATCTCACAATTTTCTACAAGGCTCTGTTGCCACAAGAATACCAAGGTGCTGGCCGGTCTTGTCTATCGGGACGGGAGGTCGAGTTTGTCGATCTTGAAGCTCCCACAGGGTTGCAACACGCCGTTCTTGAACTCGCCAGGCTCTAAAGTCACACCGGGAGCTGCTGGTCCTTCACGGTCGTCGTCGTCCTCTTCGTCCTCATCATCTCGCTCTCGAGAGAAGAGTCCGTCGCCGTTGGGGACACCGTCGAGCCACTCGCCAATATACTTGCGGCCGTCAGGCGACGCCCAGACGCCAAAGCCGTGGATCTCGTTCGCGACCCAGTTGCCCTCATACATCTCGCCCGTGGTAAGCGTTAATACACCAAAACCGCTGCGCAGGTCGCTCTTGAATGCCCCCGAGTACACGCTGCCGCATGCGAACCGCTCGATGCCCTGTCCACGGATCTCTCCATGTTGCCACGTGCCCTGTAGAGCGCTGCCATCAAACGTTGTGAAGATGCCGTCGCCGTGCATCACACCCGTGCGCCACGAGCCTTCGTGCTCGTCGCCATTCACCCATGTATACTTACCGTACCCGTGGCGTTCGTCCCTCGCGAAGAAACCCTCGTAGACGTCACCGGAGATGAACACCTTGCGTCCCCAGCCGTTCACTTGGTTCTTGCGCCACTCGGCGTCGATAAAGTCCCCGCTCGAGAAGATCTTCTTGCCCTTGCCGTGCATCATGTTCTTCTTCCACTCGCCTACTCAATGAACAAATAGCACACGTGTGAGCTCACTGTGTGGTCATTGAAGGTGGCGTCTTGAGCTGAGTATGAGCATCACCTTCGTAGCTGTCGCCGTGGTCCCACAGGAAGTAGCCCGCTCCGTGCATCTGCCCAAGCCGCGCATGAGTGTGTGCAAAGAGCCAAAGATATACGCTGGAGCTACACACTCACACACCTTTCCGTGACGCCAGTTGCCGACGTACTTGTCGCCGTTGGACCAGACGTACGTGCCCAGGCCGTGGCGCTGGTTCTTGTGGTAGATGCCCTCGTGGCGGTCGCCAGTTCTCGCAAACGTCTGCGAGCCAAACCTGGTTGTTCGCGAGCACCAAAAATGTATAGGGGGCTATGGTCAATGGCGTCCATTCGATTCCAGGCAATTCCACACAGCAAGCGCAAACTGCAGTTCTGCGTGGGTACAAAAGTATTCGCTCGGCACCCACCCTTGGAAGACGCCGTGCACCCATTCGCCGTCAAAGACGTGACCGTTGTGGGTCACGTACACGCCCTTGCCATGGCGCAGCACAATCGCCAAATCGTCGCTTTCGCTCGTCTGTCCTTCGTAGCGGCTGCTGTCAGAGTAGCGCAGGATAGCGATGACCCCTTCTCTCCACTTCTTCCGCATACACGACACCACTCGCGGACGCGTGGACGGCGCCAACTCGGACGAAGAGCTCAGCTGCTCTTGCTGATTACTCTCTGCGGTGGCATGAACAAGTGGCTGCTGCTGCTTCTCTTGTATGTACGTGGCGCTCGGGTCCGCCTCGTACGCGCGCGCGATGGACGTACGCCGCCTGCCCTTGATCCCCATGGCAACGTGGTCGTTCTCCTGGTCGTTTTCGCTTTTGAAGCCAGACGTTGCGGAGATTCGTTATAAACATCCATTTAAAACAAATATCTGACTAATCAGTTGGTTATATGTGACCACCGAAACAATTATCTGATGAATATGTCGGATATGTAGTTAATATTTACTGTTATGAACCACTTAAATCCAAACGACTCGCCATTTGCCAAGACAAGATGACGACTGACAATGCGCTCGTCGTGGCGATCCGCCTGCAGCTCACGCTGCTCTGGTGGAAGCTCTGCGCTTTCCTACTACGTGTGCTGCACGTGCAGAGCATCAAGCCCGCGAGCCAGTACTTCCACAAGGTCGTGGTCATCGGCGACGACTTTGCTGCGGGCGTCGGCGACTACGTCACGATTGGCAGCGCGGCGGGGCTTACGCAGTATCTTGCGCCACTCGTCAAGCGGAGCGACAAGGTGACACGCGAGCGAATGCATACCGCTTGCCTATGGTCAAGTTGCTAATGTGCTTATGAATCTATGTGTGTTGGACAGGTGCGCCACACGTGGGAGATCATCAATGCTGGCGTCCCAGGGTCCACGTCAACCGACTGGCTGCTCAATTCAGCGAAGCAGGTAAGAAACAAACAACACCAGCCAGTGCCAATGCGGTCTTGCTGGACCATCTGAGGCAGGATGCTGATTGCTCACAGGATTGTCGTCATTGCAGCACTACAACAGATTGTTCAATTCGAGAAACATGGGCGATGCTGAGATTGTGATCGTCGTGCTCGGGTCTGCAGAGCTCAGGTGCAAGCATTTGCTTCTGTTGTATAAAATACGATGGTGATGAACTGTGTGACGCTGACTGCTTCGCTCGTGTGCTCGTCGTCGTGTCTTGTGAAGAAATTCGGACGCCAACACGTTTGAGATCAAGAAGAACCTCGTGTCGATCTGCGATACGCTGCGCAAGAAAGGCAAGCACGTCTGCCTCGCGACTACGGCGAGCTCCACGCCGCTCAAGAGCGAGACCGCCACGACGCCTCTCAACGTTGCGCTCGAGGAGTTCTGCAAGAGGTATTAATGCGCCGTCGCCATTCTTCATACCGCCACGTGACAGCCGCCAGCTAACCATCACACTCCTTGTGTTGTGGCCATCAATTTAGCACGGCGACCGACGACATCCCCGTGGTGCTTGGGCCACGCCTCGACACGTACGCGTTCCGCAGAGAGACCGCGCTGTCGTACGACCTCTTCCATTTCAACTCGAGCGTACGCCTCGCCCTTTTGATCTCCATGTTGCTCTCTTGATACCACAGAAGCGCTCTCTAATCGACGCGTGTGTGTGTTTCCTTGGTGTGTGCCTGTGTGGAGCAGTCGTTCAAGCTGCTCGCGCGCAACACGGCCGACTTTTTGATCCCGATGATGACTGCGGTCGAGTGGACGACGTGGAAGCAGCAGCTCAACCAAGTCAAGTACGACAAGGCGCTCTTCGACTAAGCCAAGCGAAGCAATCACCAACGCCGCCGGGGCTGACAGGATTGTAGCTGGGAAGACTCGGTCTTTTCCACGCGCGACAGCCACGAGATGAACAGAATTGCAGAAAGAATAAAAAGCAATCAAAGATTTTTTTACACTTGCGTGCCACGGACGTGCCTTCTCTCGTTCAGGTACAAAACGAGGCGAGCGTTGAAGCGGATCTCCCATTCGATACCGTCCGTCCCGAAGCAGATCCATTCGCTTGCCATACAGATAGCGCACGCCAAAAGCGCTTGGGCTTGGACACGATTTTATCTGCTGGTTCAACAGCAGCAGCTCACTGGATTTTGGCCAACCAAACCGAGCTCCTCGCGCTTCACAAAATCAATCAAAGCGCGGGCTTGTTCGTCGTCACGGTCTAGAGGTCAGCGGCTTCTTTTGCGGCGGTGTCGTCATTCGTAGCAACAGCGAACGTGTCGTCTTGAGGCTTGTCGGCCCAGTACTGTTCCATCTGACGGTCCAGCTGAGCGGCCTGTGGCTCCGGTCCCTTGCCGGCGTTATGCCAGTACGTGTCCATCTCAACGTCCAAATCGTCACCGGTGACATCCTTCTTGTCGCCACCGCGACCGCCGACAGCACCGCCTCGATCACGGCCGCGGCCGCGACCGCCACGTCCACCAGCGGCGGCTTGCTGTGGCTGGTTCGCCTGTGCTTTCGGCTTCTTCTGCGCGGCTTGCTTTGCGTTCTTCGGAGCGGGGGCGACCTGCTCAAGCCCCTTGCGGCGCTTGTCCACGACCTGCTGTCGCTTCACGCGGTTGGCCTGGGCGACGTGCGCGAGCTTCTGCTTCTGCTGCTGCTGCTTCTGTTGCTTCTGCTGCGTCTCCTGTTGCTTGACCTTCTGCTTCTTCATCTGGCCGAGCACGGGGGTCTTCGCCTTCTTCTTTGGCAGCGTCACGCGCACCTGCTGTTGCTGCTGTAAGCGTTGTGGACGCTTGCCATTCGCAACATGCACCTGTTTCACCGGCTGCAGCTGCTGCTGCTTCTTCTGCTGCTGCTGCTGTGGCTTGGCGTCAAACTCCTTCGTGAGCACCGAGAAGCGGCTTGAGAGCGGGACGCTCGACACGCCGATCACGCTGTTCTGCTGCGCGTTCTCCTGCTGCTTCTTGCGCGCAGGCGGGGCTGGCGGCGTGTTGCTCTGGATGCGGCGCTGGCCACGCACGGACACGCGGCCGCCCGTGTTGTTGTTGTTGTTGCGGCGGTGCATCGTGAGCTGCTCGTGTGTGGCTTGTGCTTTGTCGCTTGAGGGAAAATCGGATTCTGGTTGGATCAACCCCCAACAAGAAATATCGAAAGAAAAGCTTTTTGATAGGACGGATGGCAGTGTTCTGGAAGGGGTGAAACAATAGCAAGCGAACCCAGACGCGCTTTGGATACGGCGAGGTGGCGCGAAGGTCGCGCGAAGGTAACGCCTTTTCGCGCGTGAAGCAAGCAAGAAGAGGTTTCAAAAAGTGAGCACGCTCAAAAACGAGACCATTTGAAGCTCTCTGTGCGTGTGTGTCCGCTGTATCGAACCAGGCGTGTGGCTGTGTGAAGATGACGGCTGCAGCTGTGGCAAGAGCGCCAGAAGCGCTTGCTACCAAAAACAGTGGCGAGCGCGAGTTCATCGACGCGCTCGAGGCGGCGCTCGTGGAGAAGGTGCAGCACTACCTGGCCAGCTGCGTCTACGACAACGCGCGCTTCCTCGCCGAGCGACTGGTGGCCCACGTACGTTTATATGCTGATCATAATTGTGCTGCATGTTGTGGTGCGAGTACCCACTGATGCTTATGCGTGGCGTGTGCCTGTAATGTTATTTCCAGCACCGGACGGACGAGAACGTGTACCTGCTGGCCAAGAGCTACCACCACTCGGGCCGCGTGAACCAGGCGATCGCCGTGCTCGAGGGCTCCAAGCGATCGCAGAACCGCTACTTGCTCGCAGTGTGTTGCTTCCAGCAGAACAAGCTCATCGAAGCTGAGAATGCGTTACGCGGCGACGGCGACCACCACTTCGTGGACGTGCAGGCGAGCGAGCAGATCCCGAATGGCGCCGCGGGCTTGTATTTAATGGGAAAAATCTGCCGTCGAGCGAACAGAAGAGAGCAGGCAGTCATGTTCTTCACCAAGAGGTACTGTTTTGTATGGTGATGATGCTTGTAGACGCATTTAATGGGAGGTTTCATAACACAACGGTCGTGCTTATGTGGACAGTTTGGAGATGGACACGACGCTCTGGACAGCATATGAAGAGCTCTGCGAGCTTGGCGCGAATGTCGACGCTGCGCACTTGTTTGGCGCGTCAACGTACATGAACAGCGGTGCGTATGATGCTCTCTCTTAGGTGTACCTATTTAAAAGTACTTAGATATCTACATCTCTCTGTTGCTGTGTGAAATGTTAGATCAATCCGAGGACAGCGACAAGACGCTCGATCTCAGTGAGCGCGATGCGGGCTCCGGCACGGACGAGTTCAGCAACAACACGACGACCAACACGACAAGTGAGACCCCCTGCAAGGATGAGTTCGCCACCCCCGAGCCGCGTCCTTTGATGGCGCTGGCCACACCGAAAGGCGCAGCTGCTGACCCTCTATCTCGGCTTACTGCAGCCAACAGACCCCCTATTAGTCACTCTGCATCGTCTTTTAAGACGCCAAGTGCCGTCAATGCCAGCAACAACCCCGCGGAGGTGGTGAAGAAGCCTCGAGTGAGCGGCGTCGCAGGCAGCGGGACGCCCAACCCACGCGCAAGGAAGAATTACCGAAGACCGCTGACAGAGAACGATGACGAGTCGTTCCACCACAACGCGCGGCTGCCGTTCTCGTCGGCGGTGGGCGAGAACGCCACGCCGGTATGAGCTATTGATGGTCGTCGTGATGAGCTTTGAGCCCAACCGCTGTTGTACTAATGGATACATATGTTGATGTCTACATGTGTGTAGCTACACTCCAAGTCGATGATGGTGCCAGAAACATCGGTCACCCCACTCGCCACGCGGCTGTTCCACAATGAAGCCACGCCCGAACCTGCATCGACGCCAATGGGGAGGAGGAGGAATGCACGAAGCAAACACGAGGGGAATCAGGTACGGCGCTCATGGCTGAATCTGTGAATGCTGAGGCACTGGACCTTGTTCTTACCTTGTATTGGTGTGTCTTGGTGCTGTTGCAGCAACTGCTGCGGCTCTTGAGCACGTTTGGCTCGATTTACCAAAAAATGTGCATGTACATGTGTCGAGAGGCGCTGTACATGCTGGAGCAGCTCCCGGCGTCGCAACTCGCGTCTGGCTGGGTCCAGCACCAGATCGGCCGCGCGCACTTTGAGATGGCAGATTACAATTCGGTACGAAAATGGCTCTTCATAATCTAATTAAGCTCACCCATCGGTGTAATTAACAGTCCTGAACTTGTGTGCTGTTGCTGGTCATAGGCACGCGAAGTCTTCAAGGCGATGCATCGAGCTGAGCCGTACCGCATGGCAGGATTGGATCTGTTCTCGACAACCCTGTGGCACCTGAAGAAAGAGGTGGAGCTCTCGTACTTGGCGCAGCAGGTGACCGCGTTCGACAAACTCTCGAGCGAAGCCTGGTGCGTCGCGGGCAACTGCTTCAGTCACCAGAAGGAGCACGACACGGCGCTCACGTTCTTCCAGCGCGCGATCCAGCTGAACCCGTCGTTCACGTACGCGTACACGCTCTCGGGCCACGAGTACGTCGCGAACGAGGACTTTGAGAAGGCAATCAACTGCTATCGCCACGCGATCCGCACGGACCCGCGCCACTACAACGCTTGGTATGGACTGGGCACGATCTACTACCGCCAGGAGAAGTTTGAGTTTGCCGAGTACCACTTCAAGCGCGCGCTCGAGATCAACCCGCGGAGCTCGCTGCTGCACTGCTTCCTGGGGATGGTGCTCCACTCGACTCGCCAGTTTGACGAAGCGCTCCGTGTGCTCGCGATCGCGGGCGAGCTCCAGCCGCTCAACCCGCAGGCGCGCTTCCAGCGAGCGAACGTGCTGATCACCCAGCACCGCTACGAAGAGGTACGAAGTCAGAGGGTGTACTTATTTATCTGGTTGGATCGAAATTTGTGGGGGAAACTAAAGTTCGTATTCGCGGTGTTTCATGGCTTGTAGGCGCTAGCAGAGCTCAAGATCGTGCGCAACTTTGCGCCGCGCGAGTCGTCGGTGCACTTTATGATGGGCAAGGTCGCCAAGAAACTCGGGCGCGTCGAGGACGCCATGCGGTTCTTCACGACGGCGCTCTACTTCCACCCCAAGGACAACAACGTGATCAAGTCGGCCATCGATAAGATCAACGAGCCAGACCTGGACGACGACGACCGTCTGTAGCACAAACATGCATACGCACATGATGCAATAGATAAATAGATCTTGAACAGCGCACGTCGACATATAATTGCAAAACACGACAAGCTCACGATGTTGTTTAGGTACATAATAAGGTCAACACTTGGGGGATGCATAAAAAAGTGTACTTTACTACTGTACCAGCTCCGAAAAGTGCCAAATTTGCAATTGAGCATGAGCACCGCGCCGTGGAAGCTTGAAGCGCGGCACTCGCTGGCGGAGCTCAACGAGTTTGCAACCGCTGCGGGTGCGCTCTCGCGTCTCTTTGAGACGCTCGATGAGGACGCAGCGCATGGCGTGCGGCTGCTGCGCCAGCTTCTCACGTGGCAGTCGCTCGCGCAGTCTACACTCTCGCTGCACGCTGTCATCGCGCACTTTGACACGCATGAGGACAACGAAGAAGTAGTAGAAGAAGTCATCGCATTAGACTCTCAGCAGCCAATAATGCTGCTGGTGATGGGCAAGCCGGCGCTGCTCTTCGCGACGTCGATCTACGATGAAGAGCTCGTGCTGCTCGTGTGGCGCGGGCTCGTGCGCTTCCAGCAGCTCCACCCGCAGAGCGCGCTCTCGCTCGCGCCGCAGGTGTTTGACAACACACACGACAGCCACGGCTTCTGCTCGCTACACTACGCGATCGAGGCGCAGATGGACGAGTTCATGCAGCAAGTGGCCCTGGATCTGTTAGCAGTGACGGCGACGGCGTCATCAGCATCATCGACTCTGCATGACATCGCACGCCTCTGCCAGCGCGTGACGACGCAGGACGTGGTGCTGCCCATGGGGAAGAACCAGATCCAGGGCAAGAACATCGCAAGCGGCGGGTGCACTTTGCTCCACCTGGCGGCGAAGAAAGGCGAGCTCAACATCGTCAAGCTGCTCGTGGCGCCGCCATTTTGCTTAGATACCAGTGGTGGCGACGGTGCTCTTGAGCAGCGAGACTTTGACGGCAACACGCCATTGCAGCTCGCATTGCTGCATGGACGTAACGATGTCGCAGCGTTCCTACAGGTGTGTACTTAAAGAGCATCAACCGTGTATTAATGTTTCCTTCGTACACTGTACTGATATGCTCGCTATTGTTGCTGTTACCACTAGATCGTCAGTCAATCTCACGCCCCTGTGAGCTCATCGACAGCTCTCCAATCGCTTCGTGAAACGCGAGATGCGTGCGCAAAAGAGCGCTACATCGCGAGTCTCGATGCGCAGTCGTCCATGCTGCAGGCACACACGTTCCCAGCGATCTGGAGTCTCGACGAGTGCCATCAAGTGCTGTGCGTACTTAACAAAGTCACCGATGACCAAGGCTGGTGCACGCAGCGCCATGCCGCGTACCCAACGACCGACATGCCATGCTACCGCGTCGTACCTATCGAGGCCTGGGTTCGTGGCTCGCTCACAACGCGGCTCTTCACACAGCTGTATGAGCGCTATGCGATCCCCATTGCGACCAAGCAGATCGCGTTCCGCGAACTCTTCTACGTTAAGTACGAGGCATGCAATGGCGAGCGCGCCGAGCTGGGCATCCACTGCGACGGGTCCGTGCTAAGCTTCAACATTCTGCTCAACGATGCAAGCGAGTTCACCGGCGGCGGCACGTTCTTCGAGGCCTCGGGTGAGACGATCCACATCACACAGGGCGACGCCGTGATGCACAGCGGCAAGGTGCGGCACGCCGGCGCGCCCGTGCTCAGCGGCAAGCGACTGATCCTCGTGGGCTTTCTCGACATTGTCGACCGCGTGTTTTGATTTTGCTGATACGACCGCGCTAGAATTTCTGGAACTGGATGCCCTCGATGGGCTTGTCGCCCTCGAGCACGTAGAGCTGCTGGCACCAGTAGCGCTCGTCGTAGTCGTTGTCATTGAGCGCGGTCTGGATCGAGATTGTGGCCTTCGCCTGTCAAGTAATACACACACACACGGAGTCACTAGAATAATAAGTACACTTGGTGACATGGCATTAGTGCGAGTTGGATTTACAGTATGTACTACGAACCCGTTCGAGCTCAAAGAAGAGGAGCCGGTCTTCCCAAATCTTGTCGTACGTGTTGCCCATCATCTAGCCATATAAGAGTGGATACAACCAATTTCACAATAAGTACGCAATATAGGTACATCATGCTGGAAATTGTCGAGTGAGTCTTCCGTACTGCGATGAGCAGGTTGAGAAGCATGATCGTGCCGATGATCGTGTACGCGACGAAGAACATGATCGCGATGGGGCCGCCTTCGTAAATGTTGTCCCACTCCCAGGCGCCCAAGCTGATCTGGTACACCGACATGATCGCGCCAAAGTACGACCGGAAGCCCTCGAGCTGCATACAAATATAAATAAGTACACGTATTTGCATGATGGTGCAAACAATATATTGGCGGCGTACCTGCAGGATGAAGAACGCGAACGCAAACCCAAACAGAAAGACTGCAAACACCAAGAGGAACAGCGCAATGTCTTTGAACATCTGTAGAAAGCCAAAACGACAACGAAAACGCGGTAAAGTACACTCCTGGGGCTCCTTATAAAACGTAAGGACACTCACTCATTCATACCTTGAAGATCATGCGCACAAATGGCCCGAGCGTCAGGTTACCGCGCGCGAAGCGGATCCACCGGATGAATACCTGCGGCCCGATGATGCTCATGAGAGAGGTGCGCAGGTTGTACTTGCGCCACGTTGAGGTGGCTTCCAGCGAGTCCTGGACCTCCACGAGCTCGAAATCGGGCGTTGCGCCATCTTTCAATTCAGCAAATTGTAACAACACGAAATCATTAAGTCAGCTTACTGAAGAAAAATAAAGACAACGATGCTGAGCGTACGTACAGTTTGGGTCCGACATCCCGACAATCTCGGTGATCAAGAGCATCCAAACGCACAGGATCTGCACGAGGTCGAACCAGTTCCAGCCGTCCCGTAAGTACGCTCGGATGCTCCCAAGCTCCCGACAGGATCGAATCTGTAAAACAAATAGGAATATCGATAAATAAGTATATCCTCCAGCACATATCAAATGTGATTACAGTACCTCGTCGTAGGTGTAGAAAACGTTGATGGTCGAGTACAAGACGCGTGCTGCGTCGCGCACGTACTCGGCTGAGCTCGCATGGACTGTGAAGCTGTTGCTCCGGTAGCCTCCGACCGGCATCCCCACTAGTGGATCTCCGACATGTAGGTACCTTGCTTGCGCAACAACGACGATATAACAGAAGACGATTAAGATTAACGCCCAGGGTTACAGACTGTTCAGCAGCAGTGTAGTAAATCTTACGTGGCGATGAAGACTGCGCAGAAGTAGATAAAATAGAGGTGGAACTCGGAGCGGAACGTTTGCCTCGCGAACGAATTCCACCTGGGAGTACGCATAAATAAGTACATCATCAAAACAACAGGCTGTAAAATAGGCACGTACTTGTGGTCCATGAGCTGCCTGATCCACGGATGCTCCATGAGTTCCTTGTTCTCGGTCTATCGGTTTGTCATAAGCTCAGTCAAACATGACTTCGAACCTTGTGATTAGGTACACACGTAGCTCAATAAATACGTTCACGTACCTCCACAACCAACGCAAGTGTCGGACTCCAGCCACCGCGGAACTCTGATTGTTCGTACACGTACTCGTACAGGATGCCCTTGGGCTCACAGATGATGCTGTCCTTATGTACCGAGTCCGGCTCGGTGGCCGCAAACACGTTCTGTACGCTCAGCAGGTGCTTTAGGCGGCGCAACGTCTTGTAAACCTTCTTGATCCCACGCCAGATGACGTTCACTAGCCACTGCTGCGCCTCGCGGCGACGCTGCTTCTGGCGCTTGATGGCCGTGGCATTTGGGCCACGAGTGCCTTTCATCATGAGTAATAGCGCAATGTACCTCTCGCGTCCAGTCCTGAGCTTGTTGTTGACTACCCAGCGCTGGTTGAATTCGCGCACCTGTGTAGCCATGCTGCAGCGGAATAGAGGTGTCCGGAACGAGTTCATGGCGATCACTGCGGCCTCGGGCAGGTTCTGGATGAGCAGGTGGAAGAGCTTGCCTCTGTCGTGGCTCTCTCTGGTTTTCGTCATCTCGGAGGCGCTCACGTGGTCACCCACGAGCAGCACACAGAGCACGTTGGGTTTGATCAGTGAGCTCCCAGGTGCCGTGCGAAAGTAAATGACGTCCCGTGGGTTGCGATCTCGGAACAGAAGGGACGACGAGAGCGACTCGACACGCGTGTACATGCCCTCGTCCACGCCACTCGAAGGAGGAGCCTCGCCCGTGGCTGCTGCAGCCTCGACTTGATCTCTCGAGCGTGGCGAGACCGGGATCTCGGGCGAGATTACGGCTTTCTTGTGTTTGAGGAATCGGTGGCTCGTCATTGCTTCTCTATGCGGGCTCGTGCGATTTCGCCCAAACCAGGACGAAGTCTGGCCATGATGACTCGCTGGATCAGGCGAAGGTGCTGCTGTTCGCAGGACGCTCGCAAGCCCGCCGGACGAGCGCGGATGCAGAATCGGCATGACCTTACACACCGCGTTGCCCTGCGGCGAGTCCACGAACGTGCCCAGGATCGTCACGTTGTTGAGCAGCGTAAGTGCCACGTACCTGCAGATGCGCACGTCGGCCTTGTTCTTGACCAAGTACAGACACACGTCTTGGTGCATGCTCGAGATCGCAAAGTGGAGCCTACACATTATTAGTATAAATAAGTACACATAAACATGAAATAGGTTGTTAAGTACACTCAACATTGTTGAGACCCTCGGTATTTTACTACATACGGGGTCTCGCCGGACTTGTTCTGCGCATTGATGTTGGCACCGTTGGTGATGAGCAGCTCGCAGAGCGGGAGGTACCCGCCCTCGGCGGCGTAGTGCAATGGCGTGTTGCCCGACGCGTCCTTGCAGAGCACCAGTGGATGGCCGCAAATGCGCAGCAGGTCCTGCAGCGTGATCGCGTTGTCGTGTAGCTTGTCGAGCGCCTCAGAGAAGTGCGCGAACGGGACGCCGATCTGCACCACAACGTCACGCAGGTCCGAGTGCGACTCGCTCACGAGCACGCGCGCGCGGCGCAGCTGCAGCAGCAGCTCGAGCAGTCGATGCAGTAGCACGATGCTGTAGCTCTGGTACGACGACTCCATCGGGTGCGCGCTCCAGTGCTCGATGAGTTCACGGACAAGCTCTGTGTACCCTCGCTGCGCCGCCACGTGCACCACCGTGTGCCTACAGTCACAAGCACGCGTCAATAGCATCATTAGCCAGTCCGAGGTCAGGATCAAGCTGCATTTAAGTATCCGTACTGAGCTATCCCATGGGGCTGCAATAAGTCGATGCCGCTGTTCTTCCTGCTGTGCAGGACGCGTAGGATCTTGGGCAGGTCTGGGCCAGCGAGCTGAAGGATGCCGTCCACTTCCGAGACCGTGGGTCCGTTGGCCAGCGGGCGGCACTTGCAGCACTCCTCAAAGAGCCTCTTGCTTTGCGCGTAGAGGTACTTTGGCAGCCGATTGGACGACATGAGCTGGATCATAAAGTACTTGTGCATGGCGCGGTTGACCTTGGCCGCGGCCCAGCCCTCGGGCCGCTCAAAGTGGCCCGTCGTGTCGCCGCGCCTAAGCCCATGGTGCAGAAACTTTTTGAGGTAGTGCATCTTGCCCGCATGCTCGTCGTTATGCCTATTGTTTTTATGATGGAGATGCTGGGCGGCCATGAAGTCCTTTGTGGGCGCGTTCTGCTTGATCATGGCGTGCGGGTGGCGCTTGCGCACGTTCGCGATGATCACGACCTTGTGTTGTTGCTTCTTCTTCTCCCGCAGTGCCTATAGCAGTAGCCAAAGTTAAGCATTGGCCACATAGACCCACTTTCCAGATCATGCATTGGAGTGAGCGTTTACCTTGTGCTGCTCCTTGTAGGCCTCGAGGAGCGCCACGCGCGTCGGCGCACTGTGAGTCTTGACGAGGCGCGCGGCATGCTGCCGCTCATCGGTCTTGGACATGCTCTGTGGCAAACGACTGCTGCTGCTTCATACGCACTTTAGGCGTTAAATGTCGCTCCATCAATATTGCGAGCGTTCAGGTAAAGGGCGCGTCCTTTCAGACCCCCAAATGTAGCCATTTCATCGTCAGTCGAATACGGTGATGTGTTTTACCAATTTTAAATAGGTTCTTGAATGTGAGTGTCATCTTGCAAATTCACACACTTGTATTCAAATTGTGCGGCAGATAGTCAGTTTAAAAAGGTTTATTGCTTTCCGCCATTTTTTCACAGGATATCGTACCTAGGCGGGAAGCTCACAATTTTGGCAGTGCACATTTGCAGGCCGCAAGATCACCACGATGAGCGCCGATGCGACGGACGAAGCGGCCGAGGAGGCCGTGCAGGACAAGCAGTTCTTCTCGTTCCCGTACGAGCCCTACGACATCCAGCTGCAGCTCATGAAGCAGCTCTACGCCACCATCGACAGCCAGCACGTCGGCATCTTCGAGAGCCCCACAGGCACTGTGCGTGCGTGTGTACCTGCCAATTAAGCTCGCCGTCATCACACATGCTCACTCCTATGTATGTATGGCTATGCCTGTTGCAGGGCAAGTCCATTAGTCTCATCTGCGGCGCGCTATCGTGGCTGACGAAGCACACGGACGAGTACGGATTGCTGCGTGCGCCTCCACCTGCATCATCATCAACAGTAGCAGAGGGCGACGCGAATGAGCAAGCGGCATCACCACGTGAGGCAGAGCCCAGCTGGCTCGCAGCCTTCGACCAGACAAACGCGCAGCGTATTGAGCGGCAGCAGCAAGCCAAAGCCAAGGACGCGCTCAAGGGCATCGAGAAGATCCGCAATGAGCCCAGCGAGAACACCAAGAAACGCAAAATTGGCTTTGCGTACAACCACCAGGAGAAGAAGCAGCGGCAGCAGCAGTCCCGTACGACAACTGTTTCAAAACCAGCAGGTGTATCAGAAGACGGCGAGGAGCACTTGGTCGACGCGTACGACAGCGACCGAACGGTGGCCCATGACGCCTCGAGCGACAGCGATGCTACCAAACTCTCGGCAGCTAACCCACGTGGTGGTTATGGCGGTGCTGGTGACGAAGCCACCGACCTGGGCGTGGTCAAGATCATCTACTGCAGCCGCACGCACTCGCAAATTTCGCAGTTCGTGCGCGAGATCCGTAAGACGGCGTTCGGCGACCACGTGCGCGTCGTGTCGCTGGGTTCGCGCAAGAACTTGTGTACGAACCCAAGCGTCGTGGCGCTACGCTCAGATGTGCAAATGACCGACCGGTGCCTCGACATGCTGCAGGGCAACAAGGCCAAGAAGACGAAGGCTGGCAAGAAGCAGAAGGCGGCTAAGTGCCCTTTCTATGAGAAGGAGCTGCTGGGCCACTACAAGGACTACGCATTGGTACGCTTGCGTTCTTTGGGTGTATAATTCGACTTGTATCCTGAACGTTACTAACAATTTTCCAACTTGCGGATGCCTGACTTATAGGCACACGTGCACGACATTGAGGACCTGCACGAGCTCGGGAGCGAGATGTCCATCTGCTCGTACTACGGTACGCGTGAGAGCATCCCGCTGGCGCAGATCATCGCGATGCCGTACGCGATGCTGCTGAGTAAGGACACGCGCGAGTCGCTGGGCGTCGAGCTTGAGGGCAACATCGTGATCTTTGACGAGGCGCACAACATTGTCGAGGCCGTCAACAGCACGTACACGGTCGAGGTGACGAGCAAGCAGCTCGTGGTCGCGCGCCGCAGCCTCTGGGCGTACTTCAAGAAGTACGAGAAGCGCTTCAAGGGCAAGAACTCGTTCTACATCAAGCAGCTGCTCTCGGTCTTGGAGCTCCTGACAAAATTTCTGCGACTCATGGGCAAGAGCAAGGCTACTGGTGGTGGTGGTGGTGACGAAACAGAGGACGGTGATGACGGCGGGGCCAAGATGATGCTCATCAATGACTTTCTGTTCAGCGCCAAGGTGGACCACTTCAACATGTTCAAAATCATCCAGTACTTGAGCGAGAGCGGTCTCGCAAAGAAGCTCCTTGGTTTCATGGACGCGGAGAATTCTGCTTCGGCTAATGCCGGTGCTGTGACGCCAGCCCCAGTGCTGAGTTCGTTTGACGACGAGGCCTTTGAAAGTCGACACGTTTCGCCACTACGAACGATAGAAGCGCTGCTCAAGGCTCTCACGAGCGCCGGTGGCGACGGGCGGATCCTGGCTCAGCCTGCGAATGTAAGTACGGTGTACCTGTATACAGGCTTGGGTGGTGACGATATTGCAACTTTGTGATGAACTGACCATGGTGGAATTCTGTGTGTGCAGATTGGCAAGGGCGTTGAAGGGATGATCAAGTTCATTCTGATGAACCCGGCCGTTCATTTCGAAGAGATCGTCCAGAAGGCGCGCAGTGTGATCCTCACTGGTGGCACCATGCAGCCTGTGAGTCTCCTATCAGCATTAGCCTGGGATGTCAACAAGCTCACCTCACAAATTCAACTGGCTGACAATTCCCATGTGCCTGCCTCTTCTGACCAGGTCTCCCAAGTGATCGACCAGCTCTTCTCGTTCGTGCCGCGATCCCAGATCGACCTGTTCTCCTGTGGCCATGTGATCCCGCCGCAGAACCTCATTGGCTTCAGTCTCTCGGCCGGTCCGTCGCAGAAGCACCTCGAGTTCACGTTTGCAAGACGCAGTGACTCTGAAGCGCTCGACGAGCTTGGCCGCATCCTGCTCAACCTGTCACGGATTGTACCCGGCGGTATCGTCGTCTTCTTTCCCTCGTACCGCTTTGAAGAGACAGCCGTGCGCCGGTGGCAGGCGACCAAACAGTGGGACGACCTCCACGCGCGGAAGAGCGTGTTTCGCGAGCCCAAGCAGTCGGACGAGCTCGCAAGCGTCCTCGCGCGGTACTCGGCCGCCTGCAGCTCCAAGACGAACTCTGTCGGTGGCGACACTGGCGGCGCTGTGTTGTTGAGTGTCGTCGGAGGGAAAATGTCCGAGGGCATCAACTTTAGCGACGAGCTCGCGCGATGCGTCGTCATGGTCGGCCTACCGTACCCGAACGCGCGCGACGCTGAGCTCGTGGAGAAGATGACGTTCCTCGACAAGCGCACGCCCGGTGCTGGGCGCCAGTACTACGAGAGTCTATGCATGAAGGCCGTGAACCAGTCGATCGGTAGGTGTACTTATGTGTACTTATATATAACTCTGTCGGTGGATTGGTGTACTTACTTATCAACAATGTTGTGATTGATGATGGTGGTGGTGGCAAACAGGGCGATCGATTCGACACCAGCGAGACTACGCAAGCATCGTGCTCGTGGACCATCGCTACGCGAGCCCCATTGTGCGCAAGCGCCTGCCCGAGTGGATCCAGGAGCGCGTGCAGCCGCCGACGCCGGCCTTCGGACATGTCTACGCCCAGCTCGTGCAGTTCTACCGCTCAAAGGAAAAATCGTCAGCAGCAGCACTCGTGTATAACTAACAACAGACTATGTTACCCGTGTAGTATCACAATTGTGTATTTACTTAATCACGCCTGATTCGTCTTGGCGTACTCGGCGTTGATCACCTGCTTGGCGATGCCCAGCACGCGTCCCGCGAGCTCTTCGTCCTCGTAGGACCACTCGAGATGAACCTCCCACTCGGGGGAGACCGACACCCCGATACTCCTGACCTTGAGCCACCGGTTGTCGTTCTTTTCAATCGGCGTGTCGTGGAGCCACTTGCCGAGTGTCACGTGGAGCGCAGTCAGGAGATCGCCAACGTTGGCCTGCGGCTGCGTCTCGGGTTCCTCCTCGTCGTCCGTAGACTCGGCCGGAGCTGAAAGCAGGAACGCGAGCGCGGACGACGGTGCCCGCGCGCTCTTCTTTTTGACACGCGTCGACGGCTCGGGCGCTTTCTTCCACGAAAACGCAAAGTTGAGCGCGTGGCGTTTCTTCTTTAAGCGCCGCGCGCCATTGCCAACAGTCACGAGCATGAGCTTGCGCTTGGCACCTTCGGCGATCAGCATGCCTTGTACGTCGAAAGGGTTGTTGAACATGGACTTGTGGATCTTCAGCGGGATCTCCATCGACGCCTGGATCAGCGTGGGCTCGCCTGCATCCTGAGAGATCTCAAACACCAATGGGATATCATTCCTACCATCACCAGAGTTCGAGCTGCTGTGTAACTTGAGCCGGTGGACGATGTGCGTCTTGATGAACTGCAGGTCCTCTGGCAGCACATAGTCGAGCAGCACCTGCTGCCGTGGGGCCACATGCGCCACGAGCTCCACGATGCTGCGCGCATCCACTTCGTCACCACACGGGAAGTAGTGTACGCCGCACGTGATATTAACCCCCAATCGCTTGGCCACATCTTTCCGCTGCGGGTCGGCGTACAGCGAGTAGTTGACCGTCCCGGGCGTGCAGTTCTCCGAGAGCACGATGAGGTTCTTCGGGTCCGTGGCGCACGCCTTGATCGCTCGGAACGAGTCCCCGTGCGCGATGCTCGCTGGTCCCGTGAAGAGCACGAACGGGCCTGGTGCCTGCATTTTCTTCCAGTCAAAAGTCTGGATAACAGCAGTCGACGAAGCTCCAGCTGCCGCCTCTCGCTGCATCACCAAGTCTTTGAACTCGTCCGTGAACGTGCGACGCAGCAGCAGCGCGAAGCGACTCGGGAACGCCATGGCCTCGTCTGAGACGTAGATGGGGATCGTATTGTTAAACTTCATCTTGCGCCAGTAGTCGAGCAGGATCGTCATGAGCTCCTGGACAAAGCCCAGCTTGTAAACGGGAATCACCACTTTCCCACCAGAGCTCACGCACTCGTGCACCACGCGCATGAGCTCGCGCTCCATGTTGGTCTTTGTCTCTGATACCGTGACCGCAAATGAGCTCCTCGTGATGAGAACAGATGGCTCCAGTCGAGGGATCTGCGCAGGCAGCAGCACGCGGCCGCCGCTCAGGTTGAAGTCGTGCGCGAACAGGATCGTCGTCGCGCCGATTTCTATGTAGAAACAACAGCCGCCGGCGACGTGGCCCGAGTGGTACGCCGTGATCTTCACGTGCTCGTTCACGGTCATGCGCGCCTTGAGTCCAATGGCGTGGGTCTTGGGGAAGGCCGAGTGGATGTCTGCCGTGCTGTAGAGTGACGTTTTCTCCTTGCCATGCGCCGTACTATGGCATCCATAAACCACACACAATGTATTAGACAACATACATCACATATACAACAGCACATTCATAGCAGGCATACCAGTACTCTGCGAGGTGGTGTGGCGCGATCGCGCGCGTGCCGTGTGTAAGGAAAATCGGAGGCAATGTCGACGGTGGACTGTCGGGCGCTGCGAGCGGGAGCGCGCACTTTTCCGTCAGGAACGGCACCATGAAGCACGCCTCGGGGCGGTAGTCGGGGATGAGCACGGCGGTGAGTGCGTCTACGCCCTGTCGCTTCATGACCTCGCGTAGCTCGTGTGCGTATCGACGCACATGACGCGCGAGCGGTGGGCCAGCGGCCCCTCCGCCACCTGCGCTCTCCGCGCTGTCGTAGCCGCTGGCGTCGTCCGCGGCTTTCAAGTCACCACCAGCAGCGGCAGAAGATGCTGCGTCCAGTAAAAGCGCTCTCGCCTCCCCACAGCCCAGCAGCAGCGTCGTTGCAGTCGTGTCATCATGCAGCAGATACGCCGCGCCGTTGCCGAGCCGCTCGAGCGTCACGTCCATCGTGCCCGAGTACGCCAACGCGGAAGTGGACACGAGTGCTCCGTAGCTTCGTGATTTTGCCAATGTAAGAAATGCATAGAGAAAATCGCACACCTTCGGTCGGACCCACGTTTAGCCCCAATTGGTTTTGGTTTTTCCAAATTTTCGAAAGCTTAATTTTCAATGAACACGAACTTAGTGAAGCGGGAGCAATGAGAGAGATTTTATTCCACGCTTCGTTGGCATACAAAGTGAAATCATTACGTCCCCCGTGCTATTGGGAACGAGGGGCGGTGCCCATGTAGATGACTTCGCATTGGTGCCTACCAAAGCAGAGTGGTATCCCTCTTCTGCCCGCCAGCGACTCGTTCGGCGATCGAGCTCACTGATTCTTCACAGACCCTCGTGTAGACCTTGTAGGCACCCGACGATCAACTGCCGTGGAACTAGATGGTCATGGCATCGGCACCTGCTCGGTACATCAGCGCGGCCCCGCCGGCTCTAAGCGAACGCGAGCTGAAGCCTCGCGGATCTTCACCGACGTGTGCTGCCGCCGCTTGGATTGCAGTCGCCACGTGTCGCTCGGTGACGCAGTCGTCCGCTGCTACTATCGGAGAAGATCACGACTGGAAGTTTCACGGGGACGTTGCGGCGGGCTTGATGGAGGAGCAGTGCGCCGGCTAACGGGCAGAGCACACGGTGCCCAGACCGCTTTAGCATGCGTACCATCGGCGCATCGGACTGATTGGTCTTGGACCCGCGCAGCTTGACATGGACCATTGACGCCAGCTCCAGGCTAGAGGTTGGGTGGCCCTGGATGCCGACGATGACGAGGTCCTCGGCTCTCAGCGCACCACTTGAACACTGACTTGTGCGAGGTAGTGATCTCGGAGCGACGCAGCAGGAAAACAGCGAGAACCTCCCAGAGCGCTTGATCCACAGGGCGGTTCAGACGAAGCGAGCGGAGCACAGACTCCATCAGAGCAATTGAGACTGGTGCTTTGCTTCGGTATTTCGAATTGCTCGACGCCCTTGGGTAGCATGCGCACTTGTGCATGAGAGCCCATAAGCTCCTATCCGGAGGCTTGAAAGAAGTGCTTGACGCTTTGGTGAGCTTCAACGATCGAGGGCCTCTTGATCGAGTGACCAGACCCGAAACCGTAGTGAAACCCGTGGATGGCGTATCCTGAGATCACTTCAACCTGCTGAGTTGGGTTGAGACCAGCGAGGAAGGGGCCAGAACGACGTTGGCGACATCACTCGCGCTAATGCTGGAATGCTGCTTCTTAAGTTGGCAAACGTGGAACTTGCAACCGAATGTGCGCGGAGACATGTTGCCAAGTCGTTGCGAAGAGCTGGTGGTCCCCGGTGATCGTGTCCTGCGACCAAGAAAATGTTAGCAAGTCAAATTGAGCCATGTGAACGGCGGGACCAGCGAGGCGCGAGACGACGAGTATCGGATGCCGAACTTGTATTCTCAGTAACCAAGCATGTCGATGAGGGCCTGGTCGTGGGAATTCCGAGATCCCGTCTTGGACTGCCAGGCGATGGCTGACATATTATCGATGCGGAAGTGCATGTGCACAATGGAGTCGCTCTGGTCGGACGACCACTGAGTGTGCCAAAGGTGAACAGCGAAGGTGGCTGAGTGGAACTTCCGAAAATTGACATCGGATTCGTTCTTGTCAGCAGTCTTGAACTTTGCGATGAGGTCCGCTTCGTCAATGCAGAAACGATACGTGAAGAACCGACGGTTGGTGACGTCGAGGGCACACACACCGAATTCGGAAGCATCCACCTCGACAGTGATGTCGTGGGATGGGAGGGTGTGAAAGGAACGCATCGGCACGCCGTTGAGGTCGGGCGACTGCAGGATGTGCCACCACCACAAGAGGTCTTCCTTCATCGACCAAGTGATGACAATGTCACCAAACCGGTGATGAGAACCGAATTCTTGAGATCTCAGGCGCTGGAGAGACGGCCGCGCGGTGCGAACGCACGTGGCGACATGGCGGAGGCTTCTAAGCAGCGATATGTACGGTGTGCGCTTGAATTGGCTGGCGTGAAAAGTTGATGCCATTATACCGCAGGCTTTGGTGATCTTGGAGTCGGGCATGGCGACAGTGCAATTGACAGTGCTAAAGACAAGGCCAAGCACTTTGAGCAACCGATGAACTTCACTTTGTTGACGGCGGTAGGACCGATCGTTGGCATCATGTCAAAACGGAGAGACCTCTCTATGTCTGCCAGGTTCGATATCGGGAGCCGAGCTACGTTGACGTGGTCGTCGACTCAATGGTAACTGAGGAATCCGTTGGGGCTGGAATCGTTATAGGAGCGTCTGTGTACGTGGTTTATCAAACCGCCGTACACTTCGTTACATCCACGGGAGTCAATCCAGCCGAACGCGGTTGCCAACTCAATGATGAGCGCAGCTTCTTCTTCGATAGCACCCCCTCCCCTCCCGCGATGAGGTACACGCTCTCGCTGTGGACACTGACATTTCAGAACGCGGATGCAACGTTGCCAGCCATGACAAAGGCTTCCTCGTCTGGGCATCAGACTTCAGTCGTAATACCTCCGCTGATATCGTCGCAATGTCGGTACTCGGGGCGGTTCAGAGCTTCCTGATATGTACACTCATTAATCCAGCTGCTTTCGGGGAATACTACTCCGTTTCACAAAAATGTGTGCATCCGCCCAAAAGCGGCTTTTCAAAATAATGTGTGCACGATCAAGATTGGCCATAATCAATTCATATAGCAGTATATTACTGGCAGATAATCATTGTTTTGTCCAATTAAA
>JAASFY010000429.1:0-23052 GCA_023334035.1 Globisporangium okanoganense
CAACAAGTGGTGGACGAGGCCATCCTGGTGCGCATCCTGGACTTTGCCGTCACGTTCTGGGTCTTCTGGACCGAGGTCATGAAGGACAAGAACGCTGCGACCAAGCGCTCGGCGGGGCTCATCGTCCCGTTAGTGCGTTGTATGGAGAATGGCTCTGCCGCAGAGAAGCCGCGCGCAGCCGAGCTGCTCATGATCGTGCTCGAGACGCTGCTGCGAGGATCTGTGGCACTCGATGAGAGCACGTTGCGCCAGGTTGAGAGTGTGAAAAGTGTGTCATCGCTGATCGCATCCAAGAAATCAACCGACTTTTCCCGCATGGCGAGCAAATTCCGGCAGTTGGAGAAGTCCACGGGCTGGTTCAGTCGGCGCTCGACGATCTCCGATTGGCGCACAAAGCGCGAGCCTGACAGAGCGTCATCATCATCCACTGGTGGTAGTGCTAGTGCTAGCAGAGCTGATCATTCGTTAGCGGCGCCACCGAGAGCTCCGCAGTCGAAAGCGTCACGGAAGAATGTTACTATGGAGCCGATCGACCTCACTGGCGACAGCAGCTCAAGCCGGGCGATCAGTTCGAGTCGACCGATGAGTGCAAAGGCTGCTGCGAGGGCGCAGGCGCGAATGGCGGTTGACCTCACGGGCGTGGGCGACGCGTACTCGGATTTGCGCAAGAACCACAGCTTTTATACCGAGTCCGACCATGTTGCGCCTCGTACAAGAGAGCCTTCTCCGGCAGAGAAGGACGCAAAGTTCAAAGCGAGTGGTAGTGGTTCGTTCAGCATGTCCCAGGTCATCCGAGGCATCGCGCACGTCCACGGCGGCTCGTCGTCAGGCCACGGTGGTCAGGTATCGAAAGTCGACGACCGGCTAGCCCAGAAACAAGCTGCAGCCGCTGCCGCAGCAGCCGCCGAGGCCGAGAAAGAAGAAGAGGCGCAGGACGAAGCACTGCAGTTCGCGGGGCTCTTTCACCGCATCAAGAACACGCAAAAGCCCATCCCCGTGTGCTCATTGCTACCATTCTACCGCCAGCTGCTACAACTCTGCATGCCGCTGCTGCTCACGCGCCAGTTCCAAAACGAGCGGTCCGAGAAAGTGCTCCCATCGCCCAACTTGAGCTTCAAGAGGAGCTCCGAATACGTGAACGCGTACCTGCCGTTGCTGCTTGAAGAGAGCAACAATGAGCTCCAGGAAGGGCTCCGCAAGTGCTATAACGGCAGTGGTGGACATTTGCTACGCTACGAATCCGAGAAGCCAAGGGAGGGCATGCGATGTCTGACGTTCACGATCGCCGAGGTCGACGAAAACGCGACAACGTCGAGCTTTGCGTTCAAGAACAGCTTTGGGAACCGAGGTACGCCCAAGGACAAGGTCTTTCGCAATGGCGACGTCGTGCTCATGCGCATCGTCGGTGGCGCAAACAACAATCAGCAATCCTCAGGTTTCATGGGCAACCGCGAGTTGATTGGGATCATCCTGATCAGCGAGGTCGAAAAGGGCAAGAAGCGCGTGACGCTCAACAAGAAGCGCACCGACGCCGACGAGGAAGAGAACGTCAAGGTGTTGTTTTTAAACGACGGCGAGCTCGACAGCGTGACTGAAGAGGTGGGGTCGTTCTCGGTTGAGACGCTGTCGACCAGTGCGATCGCTGACTCGGAGTGGAAAGTCCACTGTATCGCGAACCTCGTGACCTCGGCGCGTGAGTACATCTCGCTCCGGTCTGTGGATATGCTCCCGGAGCACTTGCGCACGACAATCTTGACGCCAAACGTGTACAAATCGACGCAGACCGAGCTGATTCTGACCACGACTGCTATTGATGAGCTGCGCAATGCAAAGGCTCAGGATGCCGATGAGAAAGTGATCACGCTGCTCAAAAGACTCGACAAGATGGACGTGACGCTCATGGATCTGCGGGTGAAAGCTTTTGTGTATTCTCTCTCTGTTGTTGTATTGAAATTGGTTTGTTGCTGACGTTGTGAATATTGGTTTGTACAGTCGACAAGCATTGGTAAGGCGGTCAATAAGCTGCGCAAGCACGAGAACAAAGAAGTGAAGACTTTGTCGAGCGATCTCAAGGACAAGTGGACAAAACTTATGAGCGCCACAGACGCATTAGAGAGAGCGCCGCGATTCCTCTCAACCGAGCTCTGGGACGCGATCAAGGTGCAGTACAACCAGTCGCAGCTCCAGTCTGTGCACAGCGTCCTGAACAACTACAATGTCGGCATCAGCTTGCTTCAGGGCCCCCCAGGCACAGGCAAGACCTCTCTAAACGCCCGTACCTGGTGGTCTGCTATGATTCTGATTTCGGCTCGAATTGTACTGACCATAACTCTGCTTGGCACAGGCAAGACAAAGACGATCATGGGCTTGTTGAGTGGCTTCCTGGCGCTGCAGCCACCAGCGCTGGCGATCATGCCAACCACCAGTAGCAGCAACAACAGCAGCAGTAAGACCGAGTTCAACAACTTTCAGCTCGCTCGTGAAACTGGTTCAGCAGCGAGTGCGCAGCCGTCGCCTACCGCACGACCGACGTTCTCTCTGAGTGCAGTGACGTCCGCCATGGGCAGCATCCTGCGCCGCACCGACTCGAACACCTCAACAGCGCCAAAGAAAACCACGATCCAGGCGCTGAAGAACGTCACGTCGGTGCGCAGTCGGCTGGAAGACAAGCTCTCGGGCGCGCGCAAGACTCAGCCGCCGCCAGCAACCTCGTCGATGGTCATGCGACAGCGTGTTGTGCCGTCGAACCCGTCCATGCGGATGCGAAAGAGCAACCACGTCTTACTCTGTGCGCCATCGAACGGCGCGGTCGATGAGCTCGTGCTGCGTATCGTCACGGACGGACTCATGGACAGTTCGGGGAAGATCACCAAGGTTCGAGCTCCCAGTGTCCACCCCGAGGCGCTGTCCGAGGACTGGCTCTCGATCGTGCGCCTGGGCAACCCGGGCGAGGACGCACCCGACATTGTCAAGTCGGTCTGTCTGCCGCAGATCATCAAGCGCGAGCTCGAGATCCACCCAAAGAACGTCCAGCTGCGCACGTTGCAGGATACCCAGCAGACTTTGCGCAAGTCTATCAAGGATTTCCACCAGAAGGCGAAAGAGGCCGCCGAGAACTCGGAGGCCCCCAAGAGCCGCAAGGGCCTCGCTCAGACCCACGCGCAGCTCACCAAAATCTCGGGCGAAGTGCGGCGGCTGCGAGACGAAGTCTTTGCGCTCCGCACCAAGATGACGGCGGCGATCCTCTCGCGAGCGAGCATCATTGCCTGCACGCTGTCCAAGTCGGGCAGTGGACCATTGTCGGGATTACAGCGAGGCTTTGACGCGCTCATCATCGATGAAGCGGCCCAGGCCGTGGAGTTGAGCACACTCGTCCCGATCCGCGAACGCGTGGCGCGTGTCGTGCTAGTGGGCGACCCAAAGCAGCTCCCAGCGACTGTGAAGAGCGTCGTGGCCGCCAACGCGCGCTACGACCGGTCCTTGTTTGAGCGTATCGCTGAGAGCGGCGTGGCCCCATCGATGCTGCGTGTGCAGTACCGTATGCACCCATTCCTCCGAGACTTCCCATCGAAACGGTTCTACGGCGGCATGCTCACCGATGGCCCGAGCGTCATGGAGCGCGTCGCGAAAGTGTGTCCGAACGTGTACAAGTTCCCGTGTTTTCAACCGTTTCTACTCTATGATGTGACGAATTCGAGCGAAGAGGACATGCACGGTAGCAAGTACAACCGAGTTGAGGCCCAGTTCTGTATCGAACTGTGCCAGACGATGTTCCAGATGAGCGCCGACGTGCGCAAGAACAACTGGTCCGTGGGTTTCGTGTCGCCCTACAAGGAGCAGGTGCGCGTGCTGCGCCGCGAGATCAGTCGCTCGGGCATCCCAGGCTCGATTTCCATTGAAGTGAACACTGTCGACGGCTTCCAGGGTCGTGAGAAGGACGTGATCATTTTCTCTTGTGTGCGAGCGTCCAAGCGCGGCGGCATTGGGTTTCTGAAAGACATTCGGCGCCTGAACGTCGCAATCACGCGTGCGCGGTTCTGTTTGTTCGTCGTGGGCCACGTGAACACGCTCGTGCGCGATGAGACCTGGGCAGCGCTGGTGAAAAGCGCCGATGAGCGCAGATTGGTCGTTCGCACGCGAGGTGCCAACTTTCCAGAGGTTGCGCGGCGCCTGGAGAGTGACGAGAACCGAGGGTTGGCGGAGCATTTTAAGGAGATGCATGAGAAGGCGTCGAAGAAGCAGGCGGCGCTGGTGGCACCGGCAGCTGCTGTTGTGGCTTTATCTTCTGCGCCACCGACGCCGACCAACAACGCTTCAGAATCGACGAAGATCGGAAGCGAGAAGAGTGAAGCTGAGCCTGTGAAGCAAGAGCCTTCTTCTGCGACGCCAGTTGGGCCACCAGTGGTGACGATGACAGGAGCTGTTGATGCAGCGAGTCTCCCTGTGGTGAGGAAGTTCACGGATGAGCTCAAGGTCTCTCCAAACAAGCAAAGCTATACGATTCCTGATGGTGTATCGCCCTCTGGAGGATTGAAGCCTGGTAACCAAGAGCCTGAGACGAAGCGTGAACCAGAGTCTAGATCAACCCCAACGTCGTCGGCAGCTGATCGTGTCTCGCCCAGGGCGAGTGGTGCTACTACTACTACTGGTGAGAAGCAAGACGAGTGCTCGTCGAGGTACCCGGACTCTTCTCGGAGCCGAGATGGCTACAGAGATCGCGACAGCCACCGAGATTCTGATCGCTACCGGAAACGCGAATACGATGACAGGAGAGGAGACGACAGACGGCGAGACGACCATTCAAAGAGACCACGGCATAAAGACTCAAAAGACAGCAGGAACTCGCCTCGAGATAGCAACAACAGCAATTTGTATCGAAGAGATGGAGGAGACCAGCGAACGCAATACCAACCAGCCGCGGCATCTACAGTCGCCAGCGAACCAGTGGTCCCACTGAAATCCATCTCTGCGAAAGAGTTTTGCATGGAAAACGAGCCTCCACCGAGGAAACCTGGCGATCGAGTCGTTACTGGTGGTGGTGCTCGAAACAATTACGGACCACCGCGTGATCGCCACCCAAAGCGACCTCGTGAAGATGAGCCAGCGAGACAAGTCCACGCAGAGCAACGACCGAATCTCTTCCCTCCCAGCCACAAGTTCCATGCTCGCGAGCAGCAGCAGCGACTTCAGGGTACTTCACCTCGAGTCGGTGCCACTGGTGGTAGCACTGGTGGTCGCAGTGGCTACCGTTCAATCTCGATCACAACCGCTGCTTCTTCTTCTTTAGCGAGTCATCAGCGTCCACCGAGCGGCCGAGCAGGCTCACCAGGTGGAGGGAACAGTCGACCTCCAAGCGCCAGTTCTTCTTCCAGATCCGGAGGTGGCGGTGGAGGAGTGCTGCGAAACATTATCGGAAGTGCCTCGCGCCTCGCAGATGCCACGTCGCGCGTGCAGGAGAAGACCGTGGACCGCAGCCGCGAGTTCCAGTAGCCAATGAAGAAGAAGTCAAATGGGAAAAATCGCACAGGTGGCTGGTTATGTTTCTTCTAAAGCAAGCCTGAGTTGGCTGGCTGTGTTGACCTGAGAGGTTTCTTGTCTGACACTGTTGTGATGCGGCAGCTGGCAGCTTGGGGGATTTTTGTTCCAAGGCTTCGTTACATAACGAGCCGCATGAGCGCGGCGCCGACGGCCATGATCGTACCAGCGAAACCCACGGCGTACTGCAGCATGCGCTTCTCGACTTTCTCCATCGACAGCCGCAGCTCATTGAGCGTCTCGTCCTCGGCCTGCTTTTGTAATAAAAACTACAGATAATCCAATACATGTTACAACAATACAGTCAGTGAACTGAACGAACAAGTGAGCCACTGCCAGCCAACCATTTTTTAAAAAAATCCGCACTTTCTTCTCGATCTCGGCGATCTCGACGCGGATCTTGTCAAAGTCGATCTTCTCGAGCATGCGGATGTCCTGCTTGAGGTTGTTGAAGTCACGCTCGAGCAGCTCGCGCATGTGGCGCTGCGCAATGTCTAGCAACAACATACACAAGAGATTTAATCACACATGAGCCAGAGAGAGAGCATGGAAATCGCAAAGTTACCAAATTTGAGAGTCGAGTTGAACACGCGCTCCGAGAGTTCGGCCTTGAGCTCCACATGCTCCGACTTAGTCGCGAGCTGCTCGAATTAAAGAAATGTACAAGGTTTACAGTCAGTTGACATACTCAAATGATGAACACTGTGATTTCCCATATAGCTGACACTCTCAGTTAAGTACGCACGATGCGGGCCTGGGCTTCGAGGGAATCGGCCATGGCGTCCTTCATCACGTCCAGGATGGCCTCGGACTGCGCGGGACTGAAGCCTGCATCATCATTAGGCAGCAGCAAGTCATACACACGTGTTAGTATACACTATACAAGGAAGAGCTAGTGTATACTATCAGTACCTTGTTCTTGCAGTCGCTTCACCACTCGATGCGTATTGAGTCCCAGCAAATTGAAGAAAATCGTCATATCACGGTCAAGGAAGCCAACCAGGAGTTCATCCCCAAGCGAAGCCACATAACATAGAAATACCACCATACGCAACAACACGTATAGAGAGGTAGAGTTGAGAGGATATGTATCGAACTGCAGCGGCGTGGAGTTGAAGGACCGTGTGGAGAGCACGGTGGGCGTAAGGCCCGGTGAGTGCAGGGCGGCAATTTGAAGCGTGCCAATCGCCAGCGCTGCTGGTCGGCTGGTCACGAGAGAGTGCGTCACGGTCTGCGGCAGCACAGCAGCAGCGCTGGTAGATCTGTTGCTGCTGCTAGTGGTGACGCTCGCGAGCAGCTGCCACTGCGCCATGAAGCTGCCACGCGCCACGCTCTTCTTCGCCAGCATGTTGAGCATCATCGTTGTCACTTTCTGGAACTGCTGGAAGCGTTTCAAATTGCGCATTTTTTTGTCCAATCAAATATGTTGTAGCTCTTTGTTAAACTTCATTTTAGCCACTTGGAAACATGTAGCTGACAAAACTGGGTGCGCAAAAGTGACACATGTGGGTGCATCCAGACAGATAATCTGCCTTCATGGCCTGGCGTGCGATGTGCCTTCTGTGGCCATAGTCAAAGGCTTCTGAGTATGTGTTTGCTTTTTATTGTATTTTGTGTGTATGTTGTGTATTTAATTGCTCAGAAGTACCCAGCAGACCTCGCAGAAGCGCACCAAAAGCCACCCAGCAGCTCACTTATGACTCCCCTCAACTGTCCATCCCAGTCGGTACCCAAGTAAACAGGCTCAAAACGAGACAGGCTAGTGGTAGCCCGAGACTTCCTGGAAGTGGCCGCCGCGGTTGTACTTGAGGAGCCAGTTGGGCGCTTCCTTCTCCATCTTGGACGGTTCGACGTCGAGCTCGCGCAGCCCCGGGAGCTCCGAGATCTTGACCTGGTCGAGGCTCATCTGCGTGGCCCAGTCCTCCGTGATCTTCGGGTCCGGGAACTGCTCGGCGATCTTGCCAATCACCTTGGCGACCGGCAGCGGCAGGTTGAAGAGGTTCGGCTCGTTCTTAATCGCGTCAAAGACGTAATCGGCCACCTCCTTGTGCGTGTACTCCTCGTCGCCGACAAACTCGAACGTCTTACCGTTAATCGAGTCGTCCTGCGACAGCGCGTAAATCCCGAGCGCCACGTCGTTCACGAACACGGGCTGCAGCACGGCGTCGCCGTTGTCCACGAGCGGCACGCCGCCGAGGATCGTGCGGTCCGCGTACCACGTCAGAAAGCGGTCCTCTGGGCCGTACATGACCGACGAGCGTACGATGTTCGCGTCCGGGAACGCCTTCTTCACGGCCACTTCGCCGCGGTACTTGGACGCCGCCCACACGGACGGCGAGTTGGGCTTGGCCAGGATCGACGAGTGGTGGATCAGGCGCTTGACGCCGACCTCGGCCGCGACCTCGGCAATCGTGCGCGCGACCTCGACGTGCACGTCGTCGTACGTGTAGTTGATCCACCACGGTAGGATGTGCTTGGTCTGGTAGTGCTTGCCGATGAGGTTGATCACGACGTCCGAGCCCTCGATGGCCGCGCGGATCGTCTCGCGGTCGCGCGGGCTGAATGGCACGTTAGCCACGTTGCCCAGGTCCGCCATGAGCTTCAGATGGCGCACTTCGGTCTCGTCGCCACGGTATGGCACCACGAACGCATTGCCGCGCTGGCCTGTTATTATATTGGATACACACACATGAGGCGTTAGATACCAGCCTCACGGGGTAAGACCACCGGAACGATAATAACAAGCGCACAGCACATCACACGATAAGACGACTACACAGAGAGCCAGGCACTCCATTTCCATACAAGCTTCATGCGTGTATGCTGTGTGATGAGCACCTCGCCTCGCGCTGCCCGCAGTCAACACGAAGGAGCATTTCAATTCCGGCCTTGTAACTCGGCCTCAACGCAATCAGTACGCACCGAGTTCGGCGCAGACGTAGCGTCCGAGGAAGCCCGTGGCTCCGAAGACCGTGGCGGTGATGCCGTTGCCTTGCACGCGGCCCACAGGGTTGCGCAGAAGCGCCTTCGCGACGGGAGACAGCGCCGACATGCTCTAGTTTCTGCTCGCGTTTCCCCCTTTGACGGCCGCTCCCTCACCACAGAGCTACCAGAACCTCTGTAATCCAATACAGCATGTGATCTTATTTACAAGGGTATGCTATTTTGCAAGGAAAACACTATCAACTGTTTGTTAAAAGCGACAAAGATGTCTTCATGCAGTGATATGTAGTTGTTAGTAGCGACATAGAACCACCCGCCTCATTTTCCATTTTCAGCTCCCTAAAATTGGCACGCACACGTTATCGGCGGGTGCTCACTTGGTCCATTTAAGCTCACGAGCGAGAGAGATTGACAGTCGCAGAATAGATCAAGCCTTCACAACACGCGCCTGCGGTCATGAAGCTCAGCAGCAAGGACGTCGCGTACTCGTCGCTCGAGCTGAACGACCCGAGCTCACCGTCGCAGCAGCAGCAGCAGGCGACCATGCGCCGCAACATGGCGTCCAACACGAGCACGAGCAGCCTGCAGTCCACGATCTCCAGCAGCTCATCCGCCACAGTCATGGACAGCATGGCGTCCCCACGCTCGTCGTTTTTCGCGAGCCACGTCCGTAACCACGCGCCCGCGGGCCTCGAGGGTCTCGTGCGGCAGCTGGCGGTTGAAGTCAAAGGCGCGCTCCTGGCGACCGGGTACGTTTTGCGGCTCTCTATGTGGATATTTATATGCTGATACACTAATTATTTATCATGTGCATGTTGCGTTTGTATGAGGTCAGACTGGCGGCGTCATGCTACCTGCTCGCGTGGTTCCAGGCCGTGCTCGTGCCGTTCTTCCTCGCGGTCTTCCTCATGTACCTCGTGGACCCGCTCGTGGAGATGATCGACGTCTCACCAAAGTACTTTTTGTGCATCTGCACGTCGCGTGGGCGCCACCGACGGCGCTCGTCCCGTGGCTGCTCGCGCGCGTTCGCGTCGCTCTGCGCCGTGAGCGTCGTGTGCATCTTCTTTGGACTGCTCGGGTACATCACAGTGCTCTCAGTACACGCGCTCGACGCCGCAGCGTACCAGACAGGGTACAACCACCTGATTGAAGGCGTGGAGAAGGTGCTGGACCAGATCGGACTGCCGACGAACATCACTACGACGCTGCACGACAACATCGACAAGCTGGTGCGCATCGTGTTCACCGAAACCATGGACCTCTTCTCGGTCATGTTCGTCACGATCATCTACCTCACGTACTTTTTGTGCACGCGCACGCGCGCAAGCGACGCCGGAGGCGTCTGGTCCAAGATCGACCAGGATATCCAGCGCTTCGTGACGCTCAAGTGCTTCTTGTCGCTCTTCGTCGCGCTGCTCGTGACGATCGTCTACGTGTCGCTCAACGTCGGGCTCGCGATCGTCTGGGGCATCCTCACGTTCATCCTCAACTGGATCCCGAACGTCGGCGCGATGATCGCGTCGATCGCGCCGATCTGCATCATCGCGATCACGCCGTCGCATCTCATGAACCCGATGGAGAAGTTCTTGGCCATGGTGCTGCCTATGTGCTTCCACATGTTTGTCGGCAACTTTATTGAGCCCAAGGTCTTTGGCCGCAAGCTCGAGATGGACCCGGTCATTGTGATCCTCTCGCTCTCGGCCTGGGGGTTGCTCTGGGGCGTCGTCGGCATGATGCTCTCGGTGCCGCTCACGGCCGCGACCAAGATCATGCTGAGCCATCTGAACCTCTGGCCCGAGTTCGTCGCGATCATGGAGGGCACGTACTTTGCCAAGTACGAAGGCCGGGCAACGTACAAGAAGCAGGACGAGAAGGACGACGACTTTGAGACCATGGAGGTGCGCAGCACGGACGTGATGGCCGAGAAGCACGGCATCAACGGCGGCAGTGGCGCGTCCATGATGATGCGGCCGTGAAGACAGTGAGAGTGTGTATTTTATATCTGCTCTCTTTCTCTTTTGAGAGAGTGGTGATCAACCATTTTGCATCCGTATTCCCATCATCACCAGTTATATTTTCCCTCTTTAATCTACTACCCATATAAAGACACGGTCTGTGTTCTTGCCTATGTTTGAACCCCACGTCTCCGCTATGGGCGTGCGAAGTAACAGGAACAGAGCCACAATATCGGCACCACGCGCTCTTGACACCCCACAGCTCAGCTGAGCAGCTACGAATTACTGAGCGTGTCCATGCGTCCACGTCACCACGCTTTGAGACCCCACCACGTACTGCGCGCTTTACTTCATGTGCGGTCGCACAGCCAGGACCAGCAGCAGCTACCCACGTGAAGACACGACGCTGTCGCTCTGAGCGCTTTCTCTTTGGACAGTCGAGCTCCATCCAATCCGACTATCAGAAATGGCTTCAACTTGCCAAATGGCGTGGCCACCCAACTGCGTCGACTGGGAGAGAAAGAGCAAGAGCTGATTCCGCCGCATTTCTTCTGCAGTTCCTATTTATATCCAATAAAACCGTCTAAACTCATCATTTCAACCAATCACAGATCATAAATACTGAGAAAAATCGTAGAAGCAGCTGCTCTTGAGTGATTGATTGCTCTGCTATTCCGCATTCCCACCACGCAAAGCACGTCAAAAGCGGCCCGAAGAGCTCCGTGCGTCAGTGAGAGAAGCACCCGCCGCCGTAGCAGCAGAGGGTACCCACCGCACATCAGCAGCAGCACATTACTATCACGATCAGTATCAGTAGCATCATGGCGTCCTCCGTCGCGATGTCGAACCTGCAGTCGAACGACTACTACGAGAACCTGGGCATCGCGCACTCGGCGTCCCAGCAGGAGATCAAGACAGCGTGCGTTAATATACAACAAGGGCCATGTGACTGTGCTGTGTGTGTGGATATGACACTGATATAGTATGTTTTGTGTGTGTGTGTTTAATGCAGCTACCGCAAGCTCGCGATTAAGTACCATCCGGATAAGAACCCGAACGACAAGCTCGTCGCGGAGGAGAACTTCAAGATCGTCGGCGAGGCCTACAACGTGCTCTCGAACAAGGAGACACGCGAGATCTGTACGTACTAGTACACATGCTGCGACTGTGTGTCTGTGGCTTAATGGTGGACGCATGAACCAATTTATGACGTGTGTGTGTCTTGTATTCTGGTGGCGATGACGACAGATGACATCTACGGCAAGGAGGGACTCGAAGACGGCGCCGAGCCGATGACGAAGGAGCGTGCGATGCGCATCTTCCAGGATTTCTTTCGCTATGGCGAGGCGATGGACCCAGACGCGCCCGAGCGCTCGAAGGGCTTTAAGCGCGCGGCCGGTGGCGTCCTGTACGCGCCAATGAAAGGGCTCATGTACGGCGGCAAGTCGGTGCTCGGTGGCGTCATCATGGGCTCGGCCGCAGTAGTCGCTGGTGCGGGCGCCATGGTCGCAAATGTCGCGTTTGGCGTGAAGGAGATGGGCGAGGCCGGTGTGAACGCGGCCCGCAGTCGCAAGGGAAGCAAAGCAGGCAGCGACAGCGGCAATGAGGCGCCCAACGTCGAAGGTATGACTGAGTGTATTTATCCATATCTTCATGCGAAGACTCATTATTAACAACTCTTGTTTATCACGGTTTTCTATAGATGTTGCGAATGAGAAGCCGGCGCCGAGCTTCATGAGCGGACTGAAGAAAGCCACGGTTGGCGCCGTCGCAGCCCCAGTTGCGGTACGTAGTATTCTGACTGATGCCTGCATTAATATTTATCATGAGCGATTAATTATCTCAATGCGCTCATCACCGTTGTGCTCACTCCTTTGTTATCATACTGGTGCTTGGCCGATTTGTCTATCATTTTAGGGCATTGTGACGGGCGGAGGCGTGCTGCTAGCAAGTGGTGTGGCAGCGGGCGGATACCTCGTCGGGGGCTTTGCGGGCGCCGCGAGCAACGTCGCGAGTGGCGTGCGCGAGGTCAAGGCCGCGAACAGGATGGAGAAGCACCGCCAGTCGATGATCGCGATCGAGGCGCAGGCGAACAGAGAGAGCCCCGCGAAAGCGGAAGACGCACAGGACGACGTGACTGCGACCAAGCACCGGTCATCGACAGCGTCGTCGTCAGCGCCGAGCCCGTCCATGCGCAGTCCAGCCGTGGTGGCGGTAGCGCCGACCGCATAGCCGCTTTAGAGAGCATCACGACATCTCATTACATTCCTGAACTCTAGTTTTAAATTCACTATTTTAGACTCTTCATCTTTATTCACTGGACTCGACTCGGAAACCCGCGCCGCCCACCGCACTCACAAAGCACTGGAAGTCGTTCTGCTGTCCTTCCAGCTCAGCAACCAGTTGTGTGAGCGCTGCGTCGCTCAAGCTATTGGGAAGTAGCGAGAGCGTGCACCCACCGCCACCAGCACCCGTGAGCTTCGTGGTTGCGCCATATTGCCTGCAGATGAGAGCCACGCGCTCAATCTGCGGATGGCCCACGCCCAGAGCATTCAGGATCTCGTGGTTGCGCGCGACTTGGCTTGCGAGCTTCTCTTCTGACAGCGCTTGCTGGTTGCTCGTGTCGATGAACGAGCTCGCGATGCCGTCGATCTCACGAAAGAACTCTTCGATATGGACGCGATCGGCCTCCAGAAGCCTGCGCACGTTCGCGACCTGCTCTTTCGTCGAGCGAGGCACGCGCGTGTTCACAAGCAGGAAGCGGAACTGGTTGAGGTCGCACGCGATGTGCTGGAACGACGGCTCCGGCAATTTTCTGAACACGAGCGTGCCGCCGAACGCCGCAACGGTGTTGTCGACGCCCGACGGCGCGCCATGCATAATCACCTCCGCTGCAAATGCGTACGCGTTGATCAGCTCCAGGGTACTCTTCTCGGTATGTGTGGTCATCTTTCCACTAGCGCCTTGGTAGTGCACCAATGCACCAGCGAGCGCGACACTGAACGCAGCGGACGAGCCGAGGCCCGCGCCAACGGGAAAGTTCTCAGTCGCCGTCACCTGGATCTTTAGCCCGAGTCCACTTGCTCTTGCGCTGCTGCTGTTTACAGGAGACGCTCGTAGCAGTGCGACACAGAGGAAGAGCGCGGGTCGCAGCGCCTTGGCATCTTCATCCAAGCCTTCTTGGGCCAGCAATGCGTCTTCAATGCAAGCCAGCAGGTGATCGGAAGGACGAGGTAGGTAGTGTATGTCCTCTGGGAAGCGCTGCATGATACTCTGCAGCGTGAGCAGAGAGAATGAGCGGCGCAGTGGAGCGCCGTCTGCTGCAGAGAGAATGCCGTGGAAGACGAGCTCGATCGCTGTGGGCGTGGAGCTGTTTTCGGACACGACTGGGTCCTGTTGTGTGTGTTTTGCATTGAGATGATGATTAATGGACATGTACCGATAGAGAGACCGTGGAGGGAATGGCACGAACGTACGATGGCGACGTGCAGACGCAGATCGTTGAGTGCAGCGGCCACGCACGCGCTGCCGTACACGACCGCGTGCTCGCCGAAGAGCAGCACTTTCGCCGGCGCCGACACCTTGACGCTCTTCATCAACTCAAGGCAGGACAATTACGAGTATCAAAAGTGTCAAGCAACAATAATAGGTATCAAAAGTATCAGCAGCTCAGCTCAGCTGATAAGTATCAAAACTTAAAAGCAAAGTCAAACTTATACACCTTCAAATATCGACATCTAACCTCCAAAATACAATAGGTGATATCGTCTTTTGAAATGTATACTTATTCTTTCTTGACAAGTAGAATTTTCGAATGGTCGCGAGCTCTTTTCCCGCCTTGTCAATTTTGGTACCAAACTCAATTTGTTTTTTACGACCCCCTCACTCCACAGTATTTACGCGTCCAAAGCGAAAAGGTACGAGAGCGAGCAGCTCAATGCAGGCTTGAAGTTGCTTGCTGCAGATCGCCACTGGTCCCAACAACAGTGCTCTCATGCGTCTCTTGTGTGTCGTTATGGACAAACAGTGTGTCGTGCGCTGTGAGATCGCTCTTCTTCCTCTCATCGCTTGACGGCATGTCGCTCGTATCCGCCGACGCCGTGGAGGCGATGGGAGCGTCGCTCGCTGACAATGAGCGCGTGGACCACGACGGCGCGAGCGCAGGGACGCCAGTGGACGTTGGCTCCAGTGATACCGACAGCGTCGAGATGGACGCAGACAACCCGTCGCCATTGGCGCACGACCAAGACGCAGCTGATACAACTACAGCGGCTACAGCAGCCGAGGCGTCGCCAGCTGATCCGACCGGCGGCACGCTCTTCGACTACTCGAGTTACACTGGCGGTGCCCCGAGTCTGCTGAGCGTCGCGACAAGCGGCGCCGTGAGCGTGTCCAGCGATGTATCTAACAGCGTGGTGGTGGCGTCGAGTCTCTTTGGCCAAGAGGAGCTCGACACGAGCCACCACGAGCTCGTCATGAGCAGCAGCAAGCCCATCGAAGCAGACGACAAGAACAAGATCGGGCGGCCCAGCCATCCCGCGTGGGAGCACTTCGCGCGCGGCGAAAAGCGCAACCGGTTCCATCACAACGCCTACTGCCGGCACTGCGCCGCGAACGGCGTCGACCCCGAGGCCGTGCGCGGCGTGTCGGAGAACATGATCCGTCATTTGCAAAAATGCATCTACTGCCCCGAGGAGATCGTGACGCAGCTCAAGATGGTCTGTGCGCAGAAGGACGCGGCGCGCTTCAGCAAGCGCCATCAGACCCACCCGTCCGACGTCGACATGCTGCTGCATCACGACTCGTCGCCATTGTCAAGCAACAAGCGCGTGAAGCGGAGTGTTACCAATAGTTTCACAGGTCGCTTGGTCGGCGCGACTGCACCTACAGCACTGGTGGCGAGTGGAAATGCGATCCCGCTCCCAGCGGACGTCGCCAGTGGCAATAGCGCTTCGAGCTCAGCTATGACTGTGAGCAGTAACAGCCAGTCTGTTGGCGACCACCACAGTGTAGATGAAGAAGAGGAGTTCATGCCGCTGCAGCTGCCGCTTCTGCCCAGTGAGATTGCGAACGCAGCGGCGCAGAACGCACTGAGTCTCCAGTCGTCCGCCACGTCAGCAGCACCAGCGACAGCAGCGATGCAGTCGAGCCATGATTTTGCGTCCAAGCACCTCTCTGGCAGTCGAACGAGCAGCAGCAGCAGCATTCACATGAAAGCGAGGCTTCGTGGCGCCGAGTTTACAGCCAAGAAAGCACTAAAGACGAGCTTTCAGCGCAACGGTGGCATTAGCAACAGCCACCAGCAGCAAGAGTTGCGCCACCAGATTGCAGCTGCTACCTCTAAGCCAGTGGACCCCGAGCTCCTGAATCGACTCGTCATGACTGCAACTCTGTCGGTTGGGCTGCCGTGGGACTGGCCGTGGATGGAGGAATCCGCACGCCTCTTTGGGGATATCCATGCGAGTCTAGAGCTACCTCGCCTCGGGATGCTACCGTCCATCACGTCGTCGTCTCACAAGAAGCAGTTTGCAAAGATGAAGGCCGAGCACGTGGGCGTCACGCTCGCAATCAACTCATGGGTATCCAAGTATCAGAAGACCCACTTTGCGCTCTTCTCGCTTGTGAATGCGCTCGGCGAGGCGAGTTCGTACGATCTGATCGACCTGGGACTCGAAGAGCCTTCGTCCGATGTGCTCGCAGACACGATCAAGCACTTGCTCATGTCGCTGCACAGCCAGAGCGTCCAGGTGATCAACATTGTCGTGGACACGACCAATGCCTACGCTGCGGCCCGCTTCGCCGTGAGCTCCATGGAAAACTCGAGCCACGACATCCCCGTGCTGCCATGCTTCTCGACGTTCCTGAGTCTGCTGCTCGGCGTCGTGCTCACGGTCTCGGACGTGTACGTCGAGACCATGGGCGACGTAATTGAGATCGTGCAGATGTTCTCCAACCACCGCGTGCTCAAGGTGCTTCGACGAGAGTGCGGCGACCAGGACGCGGCGCTTGTGCTGCCCAGAAAGGACGACTGGTACTCGTTCATCGAGTGCATCGACTCGGTGCGCCAGTACGAAGACATGATCAAGATCATCGCATCCAAGGTGTTGGTGGCCGCGAGCGATTCCACTGCTTCTGCTACTTCTACTGGTGCGACGACGATTTCGAGCAGCGGCGCCGAATTCACGACGGGCGTGACAGTGACTGCGGGTGGCGTGGTGCGGCCGACGAGGAAAGACAGTGCGGGCAACACGGTGGACGAGCTCGCCGAGACGCGGCTGTCGACCTCAGTGCTGCGCGCGATCCAGAACCCCGAGTTCTGGGAGAACGTCGTCTCGCTCAGCGAGCTTATGTCTCCGATCAAGGAGACTCACAAGATCATGACGAGCGGCGCAGTGTCACAGTTTTCACTCTCCGACGTCGTGTACCAGTTTGGACGCATGCATCAGCAGTACGGCATCATCATCTCGGACTGGGAAGACAACACGTGCGGCCGGCGCACGCTCGAGCATGTGCGCTTTTTGCAGGAGACCGTGAACAAGATGTGGCGGCTCTATGACCAGCCGCTCATGTTCCTGAGCTACATCCTCAACTACAACCTAGTGTACCCGCACGTGTCGTCGCTGAGCCATCCGTCTTTGCAATGGTTGTCTATTGGCAAGTACGCCAAGGAGTACTTTCGCCGCTGGTTCTGCTCGGCCTCGCCGCTCCCAGCTTCTCGTGGTGGCGGTGGCGTCTCAGGAGCAGCAGCCGTCACTGCAGGTGCAGCTCCCGTATCGAGAACCCCGCTGAGCGAAGACACGGCGTCGCGCTTCCTGGAAGACATCCTCGCGTACAAGGAGCGCAAGTACCCTTTCGACATGGAGTCCGTGTGCGAGTTTGAGAACCCGCGGGCGTTCTACCTGCTCGTGTCGGATTCCAACCCGCTGATGCACCTCTTTGGCTCGCGTCTGTTCAGCTTTGCGACGTCGACGCCGCCACTCGCAGAGGTTGTGCCTGGTATCTCGTTCGTGTCGTCGGCGACGTCGTCCGTGTGTAATCGAGACTTTCTGCTGCTCGACTTGCGGGCGAAGCTCTTTGCTTCGACGGCGGTGCAGCCGTCCAAGGAGCTGCTGGCGTTTCTCCAGAATAGCGGAGCAAAGACGATGGCGGCAGGTAGTGATTCAGCAAGCAGCGGTGGTGGCGAATTACCAGCCAACACACCACTACCAGCATCAACAGCAACAACAGGTGGAGTCCGTGGAAGCCACTCGGGCTCAAAGACATCGAGTGTGGACTGTGGTATGGACGCAAGGGCGTGCTTAACAGTGTGGAACAAGAAGCAGTGGGCACGCTTGGCGAAGGAGTGGCGCGCCCAATGGGAGAAAGAGACCGAGGTCGACGAGCTACTGCGTACCCTCGCGCTACTGGACCCGGGTTTGTTCCGATTTTCGCCGAACCTGTCGCTCGACCAGATCTTCAAGGATAAACTGCCCTCACGTCTGCCGCAGGACCGCGAAGAAGCCGTCGTGGACGTCTAATCAGCACGAGTCTCTCAAGAACACAAGACATATATCAAGCCTCAAGATCTCTCTCTCTCTCATTGGAGAACTTATTCGCTGCTCTTGCTCTGGCTCAAGAGCTGCTCGTGGCGAGGGATGCTGCGAAAGAGTCGATCGAGCGCCTCGGGGTCCGCCTCACCGTCGCAGAGCAGCTCAAGCTCAGCGACCTGCTGAGTCAGGTCTCCGTACCTGGGAACCAACCATTTGTAAATATCAGGTAACAACATGAACATAGACTGGAATTGTCGAAAGCAGCCTCGTGGGCTCATTAACTCACGTTGCATGCAGTCGCGCGCACTGCTCGTCCTTGCCCGTCACGTTGCTGCGCATGCTGGTGTATCTACAGTCGACAGTGTTGGAGAAAACACCACAAGTCAGCCTTTGCGATTATCAGCTCAGCCCCAGTGCCAGAAGGTTTGTCCGCAAACCGTTTCTGCTGCTTCTGGCTCTTGAGCGTGACCTCCGCGAGCATCTGCGTGAGCTGCTTCTGCATGTTGTTGATGCTCGCAAATGAACCAGAAGCTGCGTCATCATCATCACCCCCAGCCGCAGAGCTGTCGTCAGCGCCATCGTCTTCTGTTGCAGGCTCGCTGGATCGAGACGGAGGCACACGTGGGCTATAACAACCACAAAGGTGAGATGCTAGTCAACATCAGAAGCTCATGTGGATTGATCACTGACCTTCTGCCGCTGTTGTTGTTGTTGTTGTTGCTAGGTCGGTGTCGCTCGCTCGAGGCCACCCGAGCGTTCGTGCGAGAAGAAGACGAGCTCCCGCGACGAGGCTTTGGTGTTGATAATGCTGCCGAAGATGAAGACGAGGAAGCTGAAGCGGGAGGCGGCTGTGGGACCTTTCCCGGCGCTCGTGACGCTCTTCCATTGCCCTCCATGTTGTGATTCAAGTGAAAAGTCTCAAGGCAGCAAGAGCAAAGGCAAAGGCAGCAAGACACAAAGTGAAGGACCGAAGCGTCTCAAATTTCATTTTGCAGTGAGTGAAGCGACGCGACCGTTTTTCATGTATTCTCGCTACAAGAACAACTCACGCACACAAGCACACAATCCTAGCCGACATCGTCAATCAAAGCCATTCCTAGAGGTCTCAGAAATGGCGTCGCTTCTCCACAGTTGGCTCCGTTGGCGCTTCCAGAGGCGAAGGCGGCGGCAGTCTGTCCCCATGATGTTCCCCACCCAGTGGGATCGGCACCAGCGGCCAGCTGAGCATCTCGTGGCGCAAATTCTCTGGACAGTGCTCGCAATCTTCCTTCAAGTGGCGCACCATGTCGTGGAGGATCTCTCGCATGGCCCACACTTCGTCCAGCGGCTCGGGCGCGTCTTTTGCGAACACCGTGTCCCTCTCCAGGTGCGCATTGCAGAACTTGCAGACCACCAAGATGCGACTCTGCGCAATGGTCCTCAAGTGCGCGATGTGCTGTTGCTTGTGGACGATGTCTGGGTGCGAGAAGCAGCTCCAGACCGGGTGCTTGGGCGCTGGGTAGCCGTGCGGCTGTCGCTCAGCATCACCACGAGCGGCGAGTTCGTTGCCGCCCTCGCTGCCCTCGTCGACGATCTCGTGCAGCCTCTGATGCTTCAGTGGGTTGCTGCGGTACTCATGCTCCGAGGTCTTCCCGGCACGCGAGGGCTCGCGGAACGTGGCGTCGCACGTGAACTCAGAGGGCGGATCCATTCTCGCGGGCTTCTTGGTCAGCTTTACAACTAAGCTCGCGCTGCTGCATCTGTTGCTCAAAAGGTTCGCCAGTTGAGTGCAACGTGCTGGCTCGCCTTTCGCAGATCGAGACACATTTTCACGAAGTAGAGGGCTGGGGGTAACAATCTTAGCTGGGCTCGTATAAATACCGACGAAGCGAGTGACAAGCAGCGAGCTTGTCTTTCCGATACTGCAAGGCGTGACGTTAATGAGGACCAAGCACCACACTCTGTGAGTCTGCTGCGATGATCGTGATGAGCAGCACCAGCAGCCACGTTGCACCACCGAAGGTCACGATCGCCTCACGTCCAAAGACGGCCGTCGGTAGTGCACATCTCAAGACCAACAGTGCGGTTCTGGTCCCAGCTCCAACGGTGGCATTCCAACAGCAGCAGCAGCCTTACGAACACGGAAGAAGGGACAATGCTCCCACCAGCAAGCTGTCCAACCACCCAGTCCCAGCGACGAGCCATACGAACACGAACCTCTTCGCAGCACCGACACGACCACCACCACCTTGTGTGCGACCAAAGAGCAGCAGCAGTGCGAGTTCCACAGCAGCAACCAGGAGGAGTGTAGCTCTGGCAGCAGCTCACTCTGCGATGCCGTCACCTCGCTCAAGACCTCTACTGTCAGCAGGAAGAGCCCAAGACGGCAACCTTGAGAAAGCGAGAGTGACTACAGCAACGTCTCCCATTCTGCCCTCATCTGCGGCTAACACCACAGGCAACGTTTACCACGCAATGGCGGCGCGCAAGAGCGCAGAGGACACAGCGACGCAGCTCGCAAGGCGGATCGCGCACTTTCGCGCCCAGGAGGAGCGCGTGCTACGCGAAGTGCAGGACGTCAAGAGCAAACTCGAGTCGGCGCTGCTCGTAGCTTCAACTTCCGAACAAAGACAGCACCAGCAGGATGAAGAGGGGGCGCTGTGGCCCGTGATTGGCTCACCACACCATCATCCATTGCAGGGCTGGACCGAGAACAATTGCGCCTCGAGCCAGTCGCGACGAGAGCCAAAAGCCCCGCGCAGTCGCGAGCAGCTTCAGTTTCTTACTGTGAGTACTGGACTGCAACTGCAATTCCTGCAGGGTGGACATTGGGCTCGTTCCTGTGACGGAGGTCTGACTTGTGTGGACGCTTTGTGTGGACATCTCGTGTGTAGAAGCAGAAGAAAGTGCTCCAGATGCGGAAACTCGAGTCTGCAAAGCATCAGAAGGAGAAGCGCAAGGTACGCTTTGGCCACACAGTAAGTAGTCGTACTCGTGGCTAGTCTCATAACGACACTGGTTGGTTGAGCTGTGTAGCTGGCACTCGAGAAGCAAAAGCTGAAAGAAGAGGCCGAGAAACACAGCAAGGTCGTCCAGAAGGAGAAGATCCGGCGGGAGTACCAGCGTGCGCTCAGCCTGCGCGTCACCAAGCAGGTTTGTTTTGCCTCTTGACTGAGACTCTCTGACTGCTTAGCTAACACGCTCATTCTGATTGCTTTCCTTCGATCCCTGACTGAACAGCATGAGCTCTTGGAAAGCCTCGAGGAGAAGCACGAAGAGCGCTTGCACGTTGAAAAAGAGCGCGAGCACCGCGCGCTGAGCCTCATTGAGCAGCTCCGTGAGGAAGAGAAGCATGTTGCATTGCGGCTGCAGGCGCTAAAGTTTCACCAGGAGTTCATCAAACGCGGCCTCAGCAGCGAGTGAAGAGTGAATGAGTGAGTGTCGTCTTTCCATAGTCGCACCCACGCCCGCGTTTCCTCCAGATCAGGCGCCGCGTATCACTCGCCTACATCGCTCACAACTGACTACCGGAGGCTGATGTTAGCTAATAGTTCATAGAGGGAACTCTGCAGCAACAACAAAAAACGCCGCCGACAACGATGAAGGACCGGTACAGTATCAATATCCCCCGAGAACGAAGCAAAGTGGGCATGAGGACCTCCTGGATGGCCTCAAGCCCTCAGGTGCAAGCGAATGTGTCTATTATACAGACCGGCTTGGAAATGCGATTTACCATCACTACAGGATCGGCAAAGACTCTTTTGCTCGCCTTCACAGACGCGGTCTGCACCATGGGGTCCAGGATTATGTTATCCAGTCTGTTTTCCATTCAGACCCCCAACATTGTGACGATGGTCGTCATGATTGATTGCTGATTGCCCTGAGATAGTCGACGCGCACTCCACCTCGTCCGATATATCAGCTTATCAGCTTGGACGACCAAAGATGCGCCCACCGCACACACCGGATGGTTGGTCTGCAGGCGCCGGAGGAAATAAAAAATAAAATTGATTGCTTGGGCAAGAGAGCTGAGGCTTTCACTGCAGTGCCATCACACACACACGAACAACAGCCCATTGTGTGTGTGCGTCTCGCACTTTCAGATCCACCACAACAGCAGGCAGCCCTCTCGCTCGCTTCTCTGTTCACACTCGTGCTGATGCACGCGCGAGTGATTAAGTGGCTGAGATCTGCGACAGACCTGGAAAAGATCAGTTGGCTGGTCATCCATCACCGAGCAGTTTGCGTATTTAAAACTGCATCCATATTTAATTAATTTCTGACAAGCTCTCCTACATTTTTCGAAATTTAATATGGACACGTTTTGCGTATAAATAGTTTATTTCGTACTTTAAAAGATAAGTACTCGTTCCAAAACTTACGGTACTGTCTAGACTCGGTTCTTGCCGCTGTTGTACCCCAGGTCGGTTCTCTACCCTCAAGCAGACAGCCCCCAGCAAGCCAGCCAGCCGAATGCACGCTGTCTGTCTGCCTGTCGCTCTTCGTTGGAACGCTCTCTTCTCGGACCGGACTCGCCTCATCCACTCCTCCAATCGCTCGCCATGAAGACCACCGCAGTCTGCCTGCAAGTTGTTATGAGATGACACCAATTGGCTGGCTCCTGTGATCGATCGGTGCATGCTCACTTGCGAATCCGCCAACTGAAGCCCATTAGCTCAGTCCCAATCCAGCACGCAGTGCCCAGTTCAGCCCCACACTCCAGCAGCAGCAGTAAACAATCATGGCTGCGAGAGTGCTCGAGAGCATGTTCCGCACCAAGCCTATGAAGGTGATCCAGGCCGAGGAGAAGGCCGAGGACCTCCCACGCTCGCTCTCGCTCTTCGATCTCATCTGCATCGGCATCGGTGGTACGGTCGGCAGCGGTATCTTCTCCACGGCCGGAAGCATTATCGCGACCACTGCGGGGCCAGCGGCCGTCGTGAGCTGGATCATCGGTGGTGTCGTCTGTTGCTTCAATGCGCTCGCGTACATGGAACTCACGACCCGCATCCCATCTTCCGGAAGTACCTACGCGTACGCGTACCACGCTCTCGGTGAACTCCCGGCGGTGATCGCTGGTTGGCTGCTTACGCTCGAGTACGCGGTCTCCG
>JAASFY010000430.1:0-23044 GCA_023334035.1 Globisporangium okanoganense
AATAGCCGTTTAGTGCATCTAATAGACCTGCGTTATATCTTACTTGTGAGCAAATTGGAGTCGCTTACGTTAAAACTGAGCTAAAATACGAGCAAAAAGCTAAGGTGTACGAATCCTGGTCACAAATCGGTATTTTACCTTACTTAAAAAACACAAACATAATATTTGGAGCCTCACTATTAAGACATCATTTTTAAGTCATAACGAAACTTCTGATTGGACAAAATCATGGGTTTCATCTGTGACAAAAGCGGGTATTCTCACCTGTTTTTTCAAAGCAAGAAGCGAGTCACACGCATGACAGGAAGATGTTCTGGCGGCGCAAGAAGAGCGACGCCAGCAAAGATGGCGGCCAGCAGCAGCACGAGAAGGAAGAGGACGAGATCGTCAAGCTGCAGCGCCAGTTCGGCATCAAGCCCGTGAGCGACGCGGACGTGCAGGCCGAGTTCCACAAGCTCTTTGGCGGCGGCGGAAGTGCAGCAGGGGCGACCGGATTGAGTCCAACGAGCGAGTTGCTGCTGCTGGGCGGTGGCGCTGCAGACGACGATGACGAAGCCAGTATTCTGCGTGCGCTGAACCTCAATGGTACGAGTATCGATAAGATCGACATCGACGGCTTGGACCTCAGCGACGACGAGGCCGACGGCGACGATAGTGATGCCAAGCGCGAGTTGGGCGGCGTGCTCCGAGAAGTGCACACAACAGCGGCGCACTACCAGAGCCAGAATGACCCGATGCAACTGTACGCTGGTGGTGGACAGACGCACACAACTACTGCTGGTGTTGGCGCGGGTGGTTTGAATCGCGAGCAAGTGACGGCGCGCGTGCAGGAGCTCAAGCGTCAGGCGATCACACTCAAGCGCGAGGGGAAAGTGAAGGACGCGCTGGCGCTCTTTCGCCAGGCAAAGGAGTTCGAAGCAAAGTTAGAGGTCAGTGACTCGGTGTCTGCGCAGTATACAGTGAGTGCGCAACAACAGCGTCAGGTCGTTGTAGCTCCGACTGCTGCTGTCGAGCGTATTCAGGAAGCGTACCATTATGAAGATGGTCACGACAGCGATGTCGAAGTGACGGAAGACGACATGCAGGACCCCGAGTTCCTAGCGCAGCTCGCGAAGATGGGGCTTCCAGTGGACGCCTACACCCACCACCAGCAAAAGTCTCCAGTGGTGGAAACGGTCGCGTCGATCGAAGCCCACATCCAAGACGCGAAGTTAAAGGCGATCGAGTGCAAGCGCAACAACCAAATTCAAGACGCGCTGCAGTGGATGCGAAAGATCAAGGAGCTGGAGGCAAAGGTCGCCCAGCACAAGACTGTGGTCCATGGCAGCGCCGCAACAGTGGTGACGAGCACTGTGATCCAGAAGGGCGTTACGACGGAGACAACGACTTCGAGACGAGCACCCGCTGGTGACAGAGTTGAGACGAGCCACGCGTACACGTCTGCGCCCATGAGTGTGGAACGGTACAAGGAGGAAGACAACGACGAAGGAAATTTTTCGGACGTCGAGGTGACGGAGAACGACATGGAGAACGCTGCGTTTGCAGAAGAGCTCCTGAAACTGGGCTTCTCTCCAACAGATGCCAACTCACATGCTGAAGGTGATGGCGGTGGGCATCACTCGTCACCTGCGCTAATCGTGAGCAGCAGTGGTGTTACTACAAACAAAGAATCTGCTGCCTCGGCACCAGAATCTTCTGGGCGCCCTCCCGTGTTCCAAACTTCATTCTCTATCGGCGATGAAGACTTGATCGACGCCTTTGATGAAGACGACGAGGACGACTATAGCAGCACAATGCCAGCTTATTCAGCATCAGCATCTGCTAGAGTGGGGTATGGAACTTTGTCAGCCACTGAAGTTCCCGTGGCGCACATCTACGATCCTCCACAACAACAGGACCAACATGACCAGGTGGAGCTCGTGGACCTCCAGACCCAGTTGCAAAACACAAAGGAGACCGCGATACGACTGAAGCGTGAGGGGAACGTGAAAGAAGCGCTCGAGGCAATGCGCCGCGTGAAGCAAATTGAGACGCTCGTAGAGCACAAGCAGAAGAAACTCGACCTGCAGGCCAGCTTGGGACCTCCTCCTTCTACTATTATTGCTCAGGAACCTGTCATGGCCGCCAAGTTTCACGAACTGGAGCAGCTGCTGGTCGACTTCGGAAACCGAGCGCTGGCGTTGGCGAAGGAGAACCTTTCGGTGGACCGGGCGACCGCGACAGAGTGGCTCAACAAGGTGCGAATGGCGCTTTATGATGGAAACTGGTGCTGGTGTGGATCGAAAACTGAGACCTGTGTACTTTTTCTCACTCGTTGTTGTTTTGACAATATCGCAGCGGAAAGAATACGCTGCCGAGCTCGACAAGCTGCGCGAGAAGCGACAGAATCCGCTGCAGCCGCCGCCAGTCTTCAAGGTCGAGAAGGTCACGCGAGAGGTCGAGGTGGAGCTCTCGGACGTCCCTGCCGATCAAGTGTTCGTGACAATCCACTCGGTCAACGACCTGCGAGCCATGGCAGGACGAGACGTGCTTGTGAAGTTCTGTCTCAACTTCCCATCGGCGACACCACACGAAGGCAAGACGAGCACTGTGAGGATTTCCTCGAATGCACCGCACTCGACGGGCAAAATCGTGCAGCAGAACCAGTTTCGCTTCCCCGTACAGCGATCCCGTGGCACGCAGCGCTTGATGGAGATCAAGAAAGCGCACTTTGAAGTGTGGACGCCAGGGACGTTCCTTCGAAAAGAAGAGCTCGTCACGCGCGGGTATCAGGAGCTGGTGAGTAGGCTGAGCTGATGGCGATTCTGGTGATTCTGACTGGGGTAGAGCTGGTTAGAGAGCTGACTGATGACTGTTGCTGTGAATGCTGGGGGTTGTGATGCGCAGGCGCCTTTCCTGTCAACGTGCCAAGTGAACTGCTGCGTGCCGTTCGTGGGCTCGAACCGCAAGCCGACTGGAGGGAACGTGGAGGTGCGGCGTCTGTCACTGTACTACGTTGTTATTGTAATTTGTGGGGCTGACACGAATCTGTTGTTAGATCTCGATTCGATTCCGAACGCCACTGAAGGATAAAGAAATGCGTATCGAGACCATCGAAGAGCTGCGTGTCGGCGAGTATCCAGAGCCAAATGCTGCGCCTGTTGCTATATTATCAACTGCTGATGGTGATGCCTCCTTTGCGGAGGTCGTAAAGACTGACACGCCAAACGCTCCGCCCAACAACGTGAGCGACGAAGAACTCGCAGTGGCAGAGGACCTTGAAGCCGACGACCCGCACCATCCAGATCTGATCATCAGCTATGACGTGATCAACGAAGAGGTACGTTTTTGCATCGCGTGAGTTGCTCATTCCCAGTTTTGCCTCAGAGCTCACATTTATTTGCTTTGGTACCTTTGCATTCTTCACACGGCAGCTCGAGAAAATCGAAGCGAAGCTTCCATCGCTTCAAGGGCAGGCAACGATCGACCTGAGCGATCGCTTCGACTCGCTGTCGCTTAAGCGGCAGCTTCTGGAGATCGACATGGAGACTGGCAAGTTGACGCTCGAGATGTACGTGGAGAAGCTTCACACACGCATCAAGGACGACCGCCAGCTAATCACGAAACTGATGAAGACCAACCGAAGAATGGACGCAGCGCGCGTCCTGCATCGTGTAAAAATCATGGAGAAGGAACTCGTTGGCGCTGACGGGGGCTCGGAGGAGGTTGCTGCTGCGATCTAGTCTATGAATCACACTTGCCGATCTTGTAACTAATCATCGCTACTGCCCTTGTAGCTACTTACCGTGCGTCTGTTGTCACTCTTTTGTGTCTGCTTTGTGCTCCTCGTCTTTTTGCCTGTGCAGTTTCTTTAGTGCACTTATAATCTTATCGTATTGTATCTCTGCCTCGCCCAGTTCGCTGTCGGCGGTCGAGCCATCGGAGAAGAAATGCGGCAAGCTCTCTTCTGCGCTCTTCGAGAGCGCGATGCCGATCTGGTCGAAGATGCGCATCAACTGATGCAATGTGATGGTGCCAGCGCCTCTCGTTTTCCGCTGCAAATGCTCCTCGACGATTTCTACTTGAGAGTCGAAGTCAAGAGACGAGATTTGGTTATAAAGAGATCGGAGCAGGTCTTGATACGAGCAGTGACTGAGTTTCGCCGGAGCGTGTGAAGCAGCGGGCTTCTCCGGTTTTTTCTCGGACAGCTGTGCGCCAGGGGGGCAACCTGGTTTGTCTGTCTGCCACTGAGAGATCACTTTCATAAACAGCCTGTACGCGATCGTCGCGTCGCGGTTCACGTCAAAGAGGTGCTGAATGCTGAACTTGGTCGTCTGTGGCAGTGCGGTGTCGAGAATTTCCTCCAGACACGACCAGAAGACTTCGTTCGAAACCACTCCTCTGTTACCAGTATCGCGCGAGAGCAGCGCGCAGCTCAGCTGAGCGATCCTGGGGATATTTTCTCCGTGGCGGCCGCTGTCGACGACGAACAGATCCAGCGCAAGCTTCTCGAGCACGCTAACTGCGTACGGGTCCAGCACAAACGAGTCGAACTCCATTCGAGAGATGCAGGTCACGCCAGTTCGAAACATCCCCATGTACGTGATCAGCTGTTCAACTTGCTTGGTCGTCAGCTCGTAGCGCAATGCCGCGAGTCCTTGCTGCAAAACCTCAGTTGTGAGGAAGCCCTTGTGACTGCGATCAAAGTGCGCAAAGCACGGGTCCAATTTATTGTAGAGGTTCGGATTCCCAGAGTCCAGCTTGCCAGAAAGCCCGGCTTTCAAGCGAATACGAGCGCGCAGAGTCTCACTCACGCCAGGATACCACTGGAGCTCTAGTGGAATCGAACTCGACAGGATCGCTTGGTGCAACATGGAAGTGTACGAGACGCCGTCTTGTATATCTGAGACGCGGAATTGCCAAACCAGCTGCCCGATCGCTGCCTCTGGCGCGAGTTCTTCAGTAACTCTGCTGATCCCCAAGTCGAGAATGACTTGCTTGAACTCCATGGCGGTCACACGACCGGAGTACTTGGTGTCGAATTTTTCGAATTCTCCTCTGAAGTCGATGCCTGAGTCGCTGCAGTACAGTAAAAGCTTTCGGAGAGCAGTGGCCGCAGTCGATACTGAGATTTCGCCTCGGTCTTCATTTTCAGGTTTTGACGCCCGCTGCGCAGCCGACTCGGTAGCTTTTCGTTCAAACTCGCGAAGGAAGGAATGGACGGCCTTGAGCGAGATCATCTCTTCATTGCCACCATCTCGCTCACTCGTGCTCTTGCTGGTATGTTGGTAGGTGATCAGGAACCTCTGCGTCAGCAGACCCACGCCTTTTCTTGAGAGGATATCGTCAAAGCCGCTGGACTCCATGTGTTTCCAGAATACCGATGGCGCAATCTCCGAGAAGTGATGCACGACACAGATCTCCTGGAACTTCTGAAAGGCGTTCTGGAATTTGTCGCGCGAGTGCGTGAACGCAGTCGACAGCGCGCTTGTGAGACGCGCTTTGTCCTCTTTCTTCAGGTGGTGCTCTTTTCGGTCTCGTCTTGTTTCCACTGGCAGATTGAGCACCTTCCGCACAACGAGCTCATTGTCGAGCTTGTATTTATTGAGCTTCTCACCAAGAGCATCGAAAATGGCTCGGATTTCGTCGTCGTGACTTGCTGGACTCGGTGTCGTCCAGTCCAAGACCTGGCGGTAGTTAATCAGAAAGCGTCCATTCTTTTTCGATCCAAAGCACTTCCCGATTTGCTTTAGCTGAAGCTGTGTGAGCGCTTGGAGTCCGTGCTGCTCAGCCACTGCCACGAACTCCTCCAGTGAGACCACGCCTTGCCCTTCCCAGTCAAAACGCTCAAACTCGGACACGAGATCTCCGTAGCTTCCGCAAGTGAGCTTTCGGCAATTCCATGCCAATTTGCGCAGCTGCTTCATGTTGTAGCGACTCATCTCATCGAGGCGTATTGGCTCGCTTTCTCGCTTTACTGCAGCTTCTAGGCACACAACCAGGTCGTTCATCGCGATCGTCGCGTCACTGTTGGGCTCAGCGTTCATCATTTGAAATAACACGTGGGCGTCTCTCGCTTCGAATTGAGCAAACTCACTGGTCTCTCGAGTCAAGACCGCATGCAGATCTTGCTTCGTCAGGGTTCCGTCCTCGGAATTCACATGCATGAGCAGCTTTTCCCGCAGTTTGGACAGCCCTAGCGCTTGACATCGTTTGAGCACCTGTGCCAAACGGAGGGATGCGTTAGAACGCTCTACCATGTGCAGGAACGCGTGGTACAGGAACTCAGCTCCGTTGTAGACGAACAGAATGGCTACTGCTCGCTGGTCTCTGGCTGATAGCCTGACACCCAGACTTTGAAGCGCGTCACAAAAAATTCCGATCGGAACGGTGCCAGTGCTCTTCGTGTCTCCGATCGACTCGAATGTGGCCAGAGCATGAGGAATGTCCAGGCACACTTCCTTGAGGACCCTTAAGACAGGATGCTGGGCTTCATGCTTGTTGACGCGCTCGGCAGTTGCCACGGAACAGACGAAGTGAATCATCGGGCGGTAGGCAACAAGCGATTTGGGACTTGTAGAGGATATGGAAAAATACTCCATCAGCTGATTCAGCAGAGCTGGATCAATTGCCACACGTGGCACTTGAGATAATACGAACCCAAGCTGCTTCCTTGAGATGGCACGAGCTTTTGCGGCCTCGGGGATCTCGACCTCGATTTTGCGGACAATGTCGGCTTCCAAGGACTCCAATTCGCGCGAAGTCCAGTTGGTAAACATCTGCTGCAGCTGGAAGTCGGCATCCAGAATGCTGCAGCGTAGTGCTCTTTCGTTTTCACTCTTTGCAGCTCGATACAGGCGAAATTGGTTCTGAACTGTCTTCGCTGCGTCGTGATGAATCGCTCGAGGGACGTTTAGTCGCGAAATCTGTTGATTCAGGAAATCTGGTCGCGGAAGATTGGCACTTTGAGTTGCCGCTGAGTCGATTCGGTGTTGTTCGTGCTTTTTCTCCAGTTGCTCGTAAACTAAACTTTTGCTGCTGGCCGACGCAATCGCTTTCATTCGGTCCATGAACGCTTGCTTGCGTTGCTGAAACTCTCCAGCAGCTGACACTGTCGCCGGTCTGGCGATCTCGACTGCACTGCGTGTCCTCCCACTACTGATGCTGGTTGCCTTCGCGACTTGTGGTGGCACCTTGTACTGCGAAACTGACTTGGAGTCGGTCAGGACTTCAGCATCGACATCAATTTCCTCTATGTCGTCTCCGCGAATCGAAGGCTCTGGCACTTTGTGCGATGTCGCTTCAGTATCACCGACGCTTGACGCCTTGACGAGGTCCTTGTACTCTTTTTCAATGTCAAGGAGCTTGAACCCAAACACCAGAAGGCATCTTTTAAAGATCGCGCGGCTGACTTGTCCTGATTGCTCAAAGTCGTACTTCTCGAAAACTTGGATTGGAGAAAGAAATTCGCTTGTTTTTTTTTGCTTCTGCTGTTGAAGGAAGCCACGGACTGTATGGCGCAGCTTGTGGGTGAGCAAACGAGCTGAGCAGCTCACGCGTGGATTGATATGCTGATAAAGGTAGTGGAGAACAACGAATCGCTCCTTGTTGCTAGCATCACTTGATCCCAGTTGATTCGACCTCAAAGGCGCAAAGGCTGTTTTCACGGTGTCCAGCTCTGCGTCAGACAAAAACACGCCGTATTTCTCCATGACGATGACGAGATCTGAGATCGCTATGCGAGTCTTGGTCTGACTCGAGTCACGCTTTGTCTTGAACGCATCTTCGACTGAGTTGATTTGCTGCGTGTCAACAGCATACTCAAAGCGCTCCTTGATCTTGGAAGTGATGAGCTCCAGCGACTCGGAAGGCAGGCACAAGGTGAGAAACTGCCGGTAATTGAGTCGTCCGTCCATTTCTGGTGAGAAGCGCTTCATGACAGCATGCTGCTGGTCGAAGTCGAGAACGTGCAGGTCCATGGGCCGGTCGAGTCCTCCACGAGCTCTTCGCGACGAGATGAACTGCAGAACTTGGAAAGGGTCTTTCCACTGGATCAGTACCGATATTTCGCCGGCAGGGCGATCACCGCGGTCAAGGAGTGGAAACCAGCCGCGAATCGTCTCGCCGTTGGTCAGCTCCGAGAGCAAGACCCCGCATCTGCCAATCATTCCGTCGTCTTGGTCGTCGCTGTCCAGTTCAATCTGGTCGTCAAAGACGGTCAGCCACAGACGAAACTTGGCGAAAAACCGCAGCAAGCAGGCATCGATCTCCATGACGAACGACTGCCTGCTGCACTCGAGATCGTACTCAGGTGCAATCGCTCCTGGAACTATGTTGGTGAATGCGTCTGGGAAGCCGAGCAGCTGGTAGTGCACGTATGACGACGGTATCCGTGACAGAGTGTTGCCTTTCTTCTTCCCATACGACCGCAGGTTTTTGCAACCAAAGACGGTGACTTGTAGCTCATTCACTTGGTGCTTCTGGTTGTCTTCATCCTCTTCATCTGCTAAAAAGTCGACTTCAGATAACTGGGAGCGCAACTTGTTCTCTCGTGCTAGTAACTGGACATCTTGAGGGTACGAGCGCAGGTGCAGCCTCCAAATCTCTGAGATCGGGCACGAGAGGCGAAGTAGGACGCTGAGTGTTCCCATGACCTTGTCGTCAGCATGTCCTTGGATCGACTTAACCGGCAGTGTGTGCTCTTTCAGAACTCCCTTCGATTGTAGCAAACTGGAGAGACGCACGAACGCGCGCCCAATAAGCTTGAAGTCTCCACGTACTGCTTGGTGCACCTCGATAGCGAGGGTCTCCGAGGCCAAATACCTCAGGAAAAAGCCGTCTACCGTCACTTTGAACGTGGACGAGAAGCTGTATTCGGGCTGACTTCCCATCAGAAGCGGTGTCGTCTGCGACTCAAAGTCGTAAAAGTCGCACAGGATGAATGTCGACGAGTTTCCGCTCACAACGTTTCGATCAAAGTTACCGCTGGCAATCAGGAGCTCCAGAAGCTGCTCTCCTGGAGCGAGATCACGCGCGGCCATGACAAGTGACTCAGAGATTGACTCAACATCGCTCGACTCCTCATCGCTGGATGAGCTGAGATCAGGTTCATTGTCTGAAAGACGCGATTTCTGCAGCAACTTTGCTCGAGCGTACTTGAGCTGGCGGATCTGGGCTTCCAGTTGGTGAAGTCGCTGCTGCCGTTCTTCAGCAAGCATCTCGAGCTCCTTGATTCTACTTTGCAGAACCGATGACGCAGATACTTTTCGCGATGTGAGGTCTTCGATTTCCAAGGCCAGCTCACGGTTGATGTTTGTCTGCGCGTGAAGCATTTTCTCGCACCGCTCAAGCTCCTGCATTGCTTTAAGATGGGCCATCTGCAGCGCATGCACACGATTTCGGAGGTGCTTCACGCTAGTGTCGTTGTCCCCAATGTCCAGGAAGGGTGCTGCCATCAGCGATTGGTTGTCGTATCTTCGACTGACAACATGATGCGCCCTGCTCACAACAAAAGGGGGCAATTAGCTAGGGTCATGATGCCAGGCGTAGAAACATTTAACGTACAGGTTTGAGTGATGTGTGGTCGTGGGTGGATGATCGAATCGCAATGGAGAAGAACAAGCATCGCGCTTCTCAGTTTCGGTGGGAATGGGAATGCTGACAGCATGTGGGCGTCTGGTTGCCTCTCTAGGCGGCTCTGACACCGGAGTTTCAGTTGTAGCTCGAACGACTGCCACACTGCGAGCATTGCGTTCTTCGTTGAGATGCTGCTTGATCTTCGACATCTCTTGATCGATTGAGTCTTTCGCTTGCTTGATGAGCTTGACGTTGCTCTGAAGCTCTTTGTTGATCACTCGAAGCTTCTGATTTTCTTCTGTCATGTGATTGATCATGACCTTATGCTGCTCGTTGACTTTCTCGAGGTCGAACATCTTGTCAATACGCTCCTTTCGCTGGAAAGCGTCGTTGATGAAAGGGCTTTCGCACAGCGTTGTCATCCTTTCTTCCAGTCGCCGGTTTTGGTCCTGAATCAACGCGATTTCTTTCTCGAGCTCGATGGCTTTGGCTGCTTTTCCTTCCAGATTCTCTCGCTCCATTAGCGCATCTTGAAGCTGGGTTCGGAGTTTGTGGACTTGGCGATTCATCGTCTCCATTTGGTCGAGCGTCTTCTCTTGGATCTCGCGCTCAGCTGCGGCGTTCGACTCGAGGTTGTCGTACCGCGCATTCAAAATTGACAGCTGGGCCTGGCGATCGCGCAGCTCGCGCTTCAGTTGCTCAACCTCCATAGCTGAAGCTGATTTTGGTCTTGCATGGTCGTCGTCGTCCGACTCGCCTCCACTAGACTGTGAGTCATTGTTGTCTCGTTTCTTCTGTGCCTTCGGCGCCTGTGCTCTGCTTCTCAGCTTTTCGTTGTCCCTTTGCAGCTTCACGAGCTGCTTTTCCGCGACAACTAGCCTGCTCTTCAACGCCTGCTCGAGCTCTCCTGAAAAGGTGTCGCGATGCAGCTTCCGCGCATTGTCGACTTGTTTGTCGAGAGTGAGGCAGTGGAAGTCTGGTGCTTTGCTGAGATTTGCCTGGCTTTGGTGTTGCTTTTTGCCCCCGCCCAGACTTTTTGAAGCAGCGTGGACAGCAGCTGCTGGTCGTGTTGAGTGGGGTTTGAGCTTGAACTGCCGCATAGTCTCCTCCAACAAACGGTTCTTCTCCTGCAACGACTGCGTTTTCTTCCGCAACGCGATGTTTTCGTTCTTGAGCGCATTGATGAAGCGCTCCGTGTCGAGATCACGCTTGACTGGGATCAAGGCTTCCCAATGAATGTGAACAGAGACAGACAAACAGGTATGTCACATTCAAGTCCCACATATTGCATTATTTCAAGTAGTGCGTATGTGTGTATGCAATTCGTACCTTGGTCTTGCTGGTTGGCATTCTCCTCGGTCTGGCGCTTCTTCTTGAGAGCTTCCTCGATCATCGCCAGCTTTGTGAACATCCTACTCACGCAGACAAGTGTTAATACAGCGAGTGTATCACATGCAACATGCATAAAGAATTGTGATCCTGGTTACCTCTTGATCGTCGCCTCCTGCTCATTCTTCTTCTTCTTGAGCGACGTGTTCTCATCTCGCAGCAGCAGGTACTTCTCCTCAAAGTCCGTCGCCATTGTGACTCTCACTCACGGGTGCGCGTGCTACAAGCGCGTTACTGTCGTTCTCGTCCTTAGAGCGGTGCTAGTGTGTGCTCATGGGCGGGTCGTCGCTTGCATGTTTCCTTTCTTGTGAGACGTGTGCGCGGAATATAAACAGGCGAGTCCAATACAAACGCAGCGAAAACGACCGACCGCTGAAGAGTCGTGCAGGTGCTGGTTAAAATAGCGATTTGTATCGAGTGCGGCCTCCTTTGCGACCGGGCGACCGAAGGTTTGAATCGACCGTCACTCCTGGCTGAAACCGGATTTAGACGAGAGCCCCGGTTTTAGCTGGGTGTGCGACATCCTTTCACAAAAGCGCAGCTTCGGCTCTAACTTTCTGCACACAATCGCCATACGTTTTTTAAATTCAAGCGAGTGAGCGAGGGAGACCAGACCAAGACCAACCAAGTGTGACGTTGACAGCCAAAGGAAGGAAGTGACAACAGCAGAGCATTCGCCTCGTCCGCCAGCACCAGCACGAAGTAGCAACAGCAGTCAGAGCAGCACATCCGCCCCCTAGTCTCCATTCATAGAGCAACAGTAACAACAACAGCCATGAGCACCGAAGTCGCCGCCGTCCAAGAGCAGCCGCAGCCAGTCGAGCACGTCGAAGAGAAGCAGGACGTGATCGCCACGATTCCTCAGACCGTCGACGATGTATCCACCAAGGTAAGACGTGCAGACAGGCTGTAACAGAAAGCGTATAGCACCTTCAGTGCAGTGAGTTGGGGCGACACCATGGGGAGAGCTGTGTGCCTGCATGGTCGCACACTTAGCGAGCGATGCGGTGGCTGATTGACTGGTGGAGAATGCAGTCGACTGCGGAGCTCCTGGGCGATGAAGGTTGTTGGTGATGATATGGAATGTGATGCTAACATCGAATCGATGTATGTGCTTCCTACTCTAATGCGAATATAGCACCCGCTGCAGAACCGCTGGGTGCTCTGGTACGACAACCCGAAGAAGCGTCACTCGACCGAAACGTGGGAGGAGAACCTGAAAAACGTGTACGCGTTCAGCACCGTCGAAGACTTTTGGTGGTGCGTGTTCTCTCTTCTGCGCTGCGTGTCAGCTCTATACGGTTGTCTCGATGGCCATCAACAGACAGCTCATGCTCGTTATTCCTGCCTTTGTTCCTACGTGACAGCTTGTACAACAACGTGCTCTCACCAACGAAGCTCGCGATTGGCAGCAACTACCACTTGTTCAAGGAAGGCATCCGCCCGATGTGGGAGGACCCGATTAACGCCAAGGGCGGCAAGTGGATCTTCACCAATGCCCGCTCGCGCAAGGCTCGATTAGACGAGTGCTGGCTCCACGTGGTACGTCAGCTCACTCACTCCTGCAAGGAAAGTGTCGTAATGGATGGCCTGTTTCTTATGGAAACGTGTTCTTGTAATTGTGCGACAGATGCTCTCGCTGATCGGCGAGACGCTGCAGGACGACGACGACATTTGCGGCGCCGTCGTGAGCGTGCGCAAGGCGCAAGACCGCATCGCGATCTGGAGCGCAACAGCAGACGCGCAGGACCGCCAGCGCGCAATCGGCCGCGGCTTCCGCCAGGCGCTCGTCGATTTTGGCAAGAACGAGATGCTCAAGTACCAGTCGCACGCCGACGCGGCTGCATCCGGATCGAGTTTCCAAAATGAAGTGTACGTCTTGCTGCTGCTCATTTTTGCCGGTATGCTTGTGGTGATTTTAGTTTTCTCACCGTTTTCTTTGTTTTTTATTGAAAACAGAATGTATGAAGCTTAAAGCACAACAGGCGAGTCGCGCGTGTTGTCGCTGTCTGCTTTTTTGGCAGCAATAGCCACATGCATTCGCCGTGTTGTCGTGCCTTGTGCATCTAGGTGGTAGAGAGAAATCCTCATTCATTTTCACTTTTGTCCCTTTGTTTTCCAGCTTTATCTTCATTTTTCTCCATTGTTGTCGGCCAATTTAAATGTGCTCATCATGGGAAAATGGTCGTGTCCAAAGCAAAGTGATGACAGCAGCGGCAATAACTCAATATGTGGGGCATGCAGCATCCAACGGACGAGCTTCTAATAATGCCACAAGTACGCACCAAGCAAGCGTGTTTTTTTGGAACAGTTAAGAATGCAATTTATCTTACTGCTCCGAGACCGCAAACAGTCGGACGGATTCGTCGTCGCTGGCCGTGAGCAGGCCCGTGGGCGCCGCGGTCGGCGTCGCGCCAGGCACGAACGCCATGTCGAGCACCATGTCTGTGTGGCCCGCGAGCGTCTTGATCTGCTGGCCGCTTCGCGCGTCCCAGACGTAAATGAGCCCCTCGACCGTGCACGAGTACACGATCGGCAGCGTCGGGTGCCAGATGAGCTTGATTACACCGGCAGGGTGCTGGCACACGTGGCGGCACTGGTTTGTGGAGAGATCCCAGATGCGCACGAAGCCGCCGAGGCAACCCGTGGCAGCCCACTGCATCGTGTTGCAAAAGCCGGCACTGTATAAATAAGAGAGACATAGTGTTAGATAACGCTCGTAGAGTTCACCATGTTGTCGTCAAGAAGAGGTCGCTCGAGAGCTTACCATTCGACCGAGTTCTCGGTGTTCTGGTCGGAGATTTGTTCGTGGACCGTGCCCGCCGTGGCCTCGTTATGGTTGGGCGCGAAAGTCGCGAGCACGCGCTTGGCCTGGATCTGCATCAGCTTGGCGGTACCGTCTTGCGAGCACGAGATCATGAGCGGTTGCTAGACGAAAGTGAAGATAAGAGAGATGTGAGTGAGTTAGAGATAAGATATAGTACTACATGGAAAGACGAGAGCGACTCACCGTTGGGTGGCAAGCGAGGGACGTCACTGGTCCGTGGTGGAAACCGTGGCTGCACATTCTCAATAACAAAGTAACTAGGTGTGAGGAGACAAAGTCCAAGTATGTGGCTGTTGGTAGACAGTGGGTAACAACAGGCCGTACCCGCGGAAGACGTGCACGCATTCGCCGCTCTTTGGGTTCCACAGTCGCACAGTGCCATCGGTACTGCCCGTGACAATCATCTAGGAGATAAGCGGCACAACAGCAAAAGAGTGAGTGTCGGTCGATGGTCATGAGCACAATACACTCGAGCTCACCTTGCCAGATCCCGTGAACGAGCCACACGTGACGCTGTCTTCGTGGCCAGCGAACACGTGCATGCACTCGCCAGTCGTCGCGAGCCACATCCAGACGGTGCCGTCGCCCGAGCCCGCGAGGATGATGTTGCCCTTCTTGTGCCAGTTGACCCACTCGATTTCCTGCGATGGGCCCTCGAGCGTCTGCACGAGCTTGCCGGTCGCCACTTCCCATATCTTCACGACGCCGTCGTAGCCGCCCGTGGCCGCGTACTTGCCGTCGAAGCTAAAGTCCACCGAGACGACCGAGTCGCTGTGGCCCGTGAGCGTGTGGAGCACAGTGCCGTCTTCGCGGTTCCAAATCACGCCGATATCGTCACCTCCGCCCGTAATCACGATGCGCGAGTCCACTGGGTTCACGCAGATCGAGTAGACCGGTCCAGAGTGCTTTTGAAAGACCTACAGTAAACAATCATCCAAAAACCAGAAGCATGCTTCTTTTAGTCGCTGTGGGTCACACACACACACACCAACGAGCAAGCAGCGGTACGCCACGTACCATTTCAGCGTCGTCGCGGACGTCAGCGTCCTCCGCCGAAATGCGGTCGTCCCCGTCGTCACCACCGACGTCTTCCATGTCCTCCTCATCGTCATCTAAAAAATTAAGCTCAGTAGAGCAAATATTAAGTAAGTCAGTCCATTTAACCCACTCTGGCAACGAGGAGCTACGTGCTCCGCGCCGTTCGACAGTGCCCAATGAACAAGCACCATCAGCAATGCATGCCCACCTTGAGGCGCCTCGCCCAGGTCGAACTCGTGCGTGGCGTCGTCGCCCGTGATGAGCTCGATCTCCTCCTCGTGCGCCGGGTCGTTCGCGTCCGCCATGTGTGCATCCATCTTGCTCTTCTTCGCCTCGTCAAAGCCTTTTTTGGTTGTCAGATTCAGCTGATGGACATCGGCGGCACTCTCGCCAAAGTGCGATTATTCAATCAAGCTGTCCATTTCTGTGATTTTTACATAGTTGTCAGCCTGAATAGAGCGCCGTGTCGGCTTGTTCCCCCCTCAACAACAGCAATATTGGGGACGTGGACAATTAGAGCGAGCCCTGTACCTGGCGACACGGAGGTGGGCGTTAAAGGTAAAGATGCGCTTTAGCGTGACGCCGAGCTCGGCCGTGGCCGCGTGCTTCTGCATGGCCGCAGCCTACGTGGGCGTGCTCTACACGCTGCCGCGCACCATCCGCCGTCTGCCACGCGACCACCCTACTCACGTACGTCCCATTGGCTGACTCACTCACAGGAGCTGCTGGCGTTGCGCTGCTTCAAGCATGTGCAACTGGCATTGCGCTACGCAATATCTCGGCGGTGTTAACGATCCTCTGTGTATGTTGTATGGGTGGGCTGGCGCTGCTTGTTGCTGTTATTGCTGTTATTGTTGTGTATGGACAGATCCTGGCGCGCTTCCTGCTCATCTGCATTTTCTGCGCGCTGTGTCCGTTTCTGCTGGCGGTCTTTTACGAACACGTGGGTTGCGCTATTCCCCCTTCAAGGTGTCCTCAATGGGACTGCAGGCGCGTTGAGGTCGACTATGGGACTGACTGCTCCTGTGTGTGTTGATCATCGCTGTGTACACAACAGGACGACCGCAGCATCTCGTTTGCAGCATGGCTCGGCATCCGCTACGACGGACTGGCGCAGGCGATCATGGTGCCGCTGTTCATGACGGCGCTGCTCTTCACGGGTTCACTGCTCGCGAACGCGATCCGCCTGCTGAACGTCTCCAAGCAGTTCCACTCGAACGGTGTCTGGTTCGCGGTCAAGAACTCGGCGCTCTACTACGCGGTTACACACGATCGCCTGCCGTCGCTGCGCAACTACGTCCTGGTGCGTTAAGCACCCATGCTGTGCGCTTTGTGTCGTATGGAGACTGCTGTGCTGATCGTGTGTATATGTGTATGTGATGTTAATTAGGGTCCGCTGACTGAAGAGTTTGTGTTCCGGAGCTGCATGATCCCGCTGCTCGTGTGCGCGAACTTCACGGTCAAGCAGATCATTTTGGGCAGCCCGCTCACGTTTGGCGTTGGTGCGTAGCTGATGGAAGTTGTTCTTCTCCGCTGTGCATCAGTTCTGGTCTAACCAATCAATATCTATTGTGTGGCTGTAGCGCACCTGCACCACTTCGTAGACCACGTGCGGAACGGTCGCTCTGCCAAAGATGCAGCTCTGATCGCAGGTGCGTTGCGAGCTGCTCTTTCTCCTGAGCACAATCACACAATTAATAGATGCGCATGCTAAACACTTATGTAATGTGTCGCTCGTATTGTGTTCGCGTTTCTCTAGGCTTTCAGTTGCTCTACACGTCAATCTTTGGAGCATACGCGAGCTTCCTGTACCTGAGAACCGGTTCGTGGGCTGTCTACTTTCCTGTCTTGCTATCGGATCTATTGCTCGTGATTATAACAATGTCAGTAAAACTGTTGTCTGCTGTGTTGTAGGTCACTTTGCTTCGATCTTCGTCGTGCACGTGTTCTGCAACGTCATTGGGTTCCCAGATCTCTCGTTCTTCAATCCGGAGAACTCGCTGCACCCATTCCGAATAGGTACGTACTGATGATACCCTACCAGGCACCACTCTCCACGGCTGCTGCTCGTGAACGTGTTGCGCATATTCACTCGTATGGGTTTTTTCTCTCGCAATTTCTTGCTTAACAGTGATCCTTGGGGCGTACTTCGTTGGCATCTACGGCTTCACACGAACGCTCGTGCCATGGACAGAGCCGGCCATCTATTCCTCTGACCTCTGGAATATCACGACGTCCATTAGAGAACATGAGGTGGGCGGGTTTTGAAGCTAGGAATGAATCAGCAGCGCACACAATCAAGAAATGATACAGACCAGAGGACAAATCCTCACTGAGAAATGCATTCCACTCCCATCCATCGAGAGGATCAATAGAGCATTGCACGTTTTGTGAGCAAACACACATCACAGCACGGCCCGTGGCTCCACACCGTTGGACAGCATTCTTTATCTACCTCTCTTTCTTCACTTAGCAGCCTTGCGGGGATTGAAGCGCTGGAAACGGCCCGTGGAGTTCTTTTGCTGGTTTTCTGTCGCGGTGGCGTCTTCACTGGATGACAAGCCCCCAGCGTCGCCAGCCAAATCTGAATTCGCTGCTCGGGACTTGGTGTTATCCTCGCTTGCGGTGGTGGCCTGCTCTTCGGCGCTGCGCTTGTTTTCCAGCTCCTGCACTCGAAGCTGTAAACATTGTCACAAACAAAATCAACAAGTTCGAATCAGTTATCCACACGTGTTCCTCTCAACAGCATCCAAAACGAACGGGAATAAGCCTACCTTGCTTTCGCTGAGTTCTGTCTGAAGCGCAGTCATCTCAGATCTCAAAGTCGTGTGGTCCGCCGTCAGCTGCTCAACCAGCTTGTCCTTGTTGCGCAGGCGCGCTCGCAGGTTCTGCACAGAGTTTGTTAGATAATGCTCACAGCCGACAATTACAACCACAATCTAAAGCACGCTGCGGTTGCTTCGTACCTTGTTTGCAAGTCGCAACTCAGCGGCGAGTCGACCTTCTCCGACGGAAAAGCCGTTGTTTTCGCCAAGTCCGAGCATCTTGTGCTTGCTGAGGAGCCAGGATCTCTGGAGCGCAGAGTGCGCCTCGAGCGCTTGGCGAAGGAGACCGGATTGCTGGTCGAACATGTGCTGCATCTCACTGCTCGATGGAGATAAGAAGAAGTCACGCCCGTCCACGTCGTCGAAGTCGCCTTCCTTTGCGCCGCCAAACTGCACCTTTCTGTTCTCTTGATCTTTGTTTCGCGAAAGCAGTCCAAGTGCGACCATGATGTCCGTGCCCTCAGAAAGCGTTAATCCAGGAAAACTCGGTGTTGCTGCCGCATCTGCTCGCTCCACAGCAAATAGCTTCTCCTGCTCTCGAGCAACCGCTTTGCTTCGCGAGACTGAAGTGGTGGTACTCGGTCGCTCGACAACCGCTTTGCTTCGCGAGGCTGAAGTGGCGGTACTCGGTCGCTCGACATCCTCCAACTTATTCTTCACAAGTCGAGCCACAAAGTTTTCAGCTTCAAATCGATCATCGAGTGCGTCGCCGCTAGCGTACAACGGAGCACTTGTAATGTAAGCTGTCCACTCGTCCAGCGATCGTGCTTCCAGCTGTGGGTAATTCTTATCCTCCGACGCGCCACACTCCTGTCGCCATCGAATCGGCCACTTCCGCTTCCAGCTCCACGGACCGCTGTCTTTCTGCTCCTTTTGCTTCCGACTCTCGAGCTTGCTCCGCTTCACCTTGTTGTCAATCGCCACGATTTTGTGCTGATGGATGCTCACTTGCTCGTTGCAGATGAGTTTGACAGTCTTTGCTGCTTCGACCAGCGGCTGCGAGCGGTCTCCGATGATAGCGAGCGCATTCTCTACGAGCTGGTCCACGTCGTCGATGAAGTTGCACGAAAGCTCGTACTCGAGTCGCCTGATCTTGGCCAGGATCTTGAATAAATCCAGACTCCTTAGCCGGTTCGTGGTCGTCTTGTCCTTGGCTTCCAGTCCAGCGAGCAACGGCCCGCAAAACGGTAGCCCCTGATGATTCGTAGCCATCGTTGACCAGAGCTTCTCCAGCATTCTCCCAAGCTGCACTTTCGCTGGCGCATTGTGGCTACAGTTCGGGCAAATGAACGTCTTGAGCTTCTTGGAAAATAAACTCGTTGTCGGCAGCTAGGGAAATAAACGGATATAAAACCTCGTCAGCAAAGACAGCTTGGTCCACACCGTAATACGATACCGACACATATATATACTCACGGGTGGAAAATTGTCGTGCGAGATCGCCAGAGGGCACTGCGTGCACTTCCAAAGCAGATTCTTCGTGACAGGTTTCCTCGGTGACGCGCCTCTCCCTTTCGTATCCAGATCGACAACAGTTTCTTTCTCGCCGCTGATAGCACACGTGTGACGCGGACAGAACCAAGACACGTCTTCGTCCTTCGGGAACGGGTACGAGCCCAAGCAGAATTGGTGGTACACTTTTGAGCACTCTGGAAACTCGCACACGATCAGCTCACCCCCATATCCGCACATCAGGCAGCGCTCGTCGGATTCAACTTCAGAATCATCATCGTCCGCATCAGGGTGCGAGCTCAGCTGGGCATGGGTCATCTTCGGGATATCAATCACAGGGGGCTTCTTTCTGGATGCTGCTGACAGGTGAGTCGGCGGCTTTGATGGAGCCATTTCTCGCTGTGGCGATGCTTCGGGGATGCTCTTCGATGGAGAGCTTTCAGCCGACGACTCACCCATTGATCGCTGGAATCGAGATCGCTTCGACGACTGGCGCTGTCCACTGTTTGTCGCAGCAACATCTGGTTGTTCACCTTCAGATTGCAATCGGCGCTTGAGCGATCCTTCTCGCAACTTCTGCTTGTCCTTCTTCACTTTTCTTGCCGGCGCTGTCGTTGAGCTTCCAGGCGATAGCGCAGCGGCATCCTCAGGAACGATCTCGTCCTCATCAACGACCGCATTCTCGCTTTTCACGCTCTTCAGACTCGACTTTAGCTGCTTGGGCGGATCTTTCGTACACTCTGGGCAAAACCAGTCGCCTGGGGGAACGACTACAAGCGGTGGCACGAGGCAGTTCATGTGGAACTCGCGCTTGCAGTCAACTCCGTCGCAGAGGATCAGATTCGAGTAGTGATCGTCCACGCGGTTGCAGATCTCGCACGGCAGGTCAACGACGTCATTTTTTCGCTCCATGCTGCATGAATGCGCCATACAACAAGGAGAACACACACATGGTTAGCATTTCAAGCCTGTGAGAAACAGGATGGCTATAAAATAACTTACATGCGGTCGTAAAAGCGGACGCCGGCGCCGTCGGTGCCGTCCAATATGAACATCGCCTCCTCCAGCGCTTCCTGCATGAGCTGCGGATTGTACTTCTTCGCCGACTTGAGCACGCCGACATCCTGTGAGAATGGCAGAATGGCGCTCTTAGGCACCCATCCACTGTTGAAATCAAACAACAACGATATGTTATTTATGCATGATACAGACAGATCTCAGCAGCCAGCAAGAGCAGAGCACTCACAAGTTTCTTGTTCCGAAGAAATAGACGCACGCGTGGCTCTTCTTCAGGCGGTACTTAGACATTTTCGCATACTCTCCCGGTTCGCTGTACTGAAGTTCGTAAAAAAAACAACAGGTTTCTTCATGTTAGCACCGTTTCTCAAAATATCTATCACATGAGGGAAAGGTAAGAAGGAGAGCAATGTGTACCCGCGCCGGCCATGGAGGGTAGCTGCCCACGCGCGCGAGCACGAGGCCCGCGTTCTGGTTGAGAACATCATGGAGCGACTCACTGTCCGTGAGCGTCTCTGTAAAAAATAACATCAACAAATTACACTAGCGTCAGAAACATACTGGAGGACGGAGACGTAATCCCATACACTGCTTTCTCACCATAGTACTCCGCTCGGCGCAGCGCCACCTCTCGTGGGTCCATGCTGCGCGTATTTGGGTCGTTGTAAGTCGTAATTGGAGGTCACGTGCTTAAAAATGCTGAGAGGGGGGAAATTGTCGGTCAACCACACGACACTTCTTTTTGGATCGTCCCGCTCTGTCAAACCACTGGTAGTGTCTACAGCATCAAGAGAACAGAGAGAGGGGAGGGGAGAGAAATACATTTACACACACGTGGAGGGTGAGAATGAAGAAGCAAATGCCACGCGGTTGGTCGCCACTCGACCAATTTCCACATTCCAACAATGTCGCTCAACGAACACGGACAGAGGGGGAGCACAAGTGGGAGCGTATATACACACATGTATACATATATAAACACATACACACACCTGCGCTTGTGGTCCTGGGCCGCGTGTGGGCGTCTGCTGCTGACTGCTGACTGGCGAGTAGATCCCACGCGCGCGCTTCGTCCGACGCTTCCCCGCGCTTTTTGCGTTGTTTGTCGACCGAAACGCTCCACAGACAACGAGCTGTTTGCTATTCGCGCGTCGCTTAAAAGAGATATTTTTCACTTGGGCTGAATGACACGTGACCTTCAATTTCGCACAGGCAGACGTGTGGTCAAGCTTTCTGTTATTCGCACGTCAAAAGAGCCACAGTCTTTTCGGCTTAACGTTCGTTACACAATAATCATGTTACACAATAATCCTGTCATTCGTCATATACATCCGAAGAAATAGTTATGTCGAAAGATGGGATTTATGTAAACGGTATTTGCATCGGTTATTTTCATCACCTCAGGCATTTTTAACACGCGTTGCCTGTAAGGTTTGTGAAAAAAAGTCACTTTTGGATGGTAGACTGGTTGAGAAGTCACCCCAGTAAATTGCAAAATGCGAGCTAATTGATATGTATAGGTAGATCGATAAGTGTAATGATAAATCGTGCTGCTCCTATCCGTGCCAGCCTCTAGGTTGCCGAGAAGGAGAGCGCTGAAAATGGTATCCAGGGGCAGTCGCGTGTGGTCTCTCTCGGCGGAGTGGTACTCACCATAATTTGGGAGATGCGCAATGGTGATGAGCATCTTTGCTACCTCAATACCGATAAGGTACCGGTATGCTGTTGCGAGCCATAAGTCCTGAGCGTGGACGCTTGATGTAACGGGGTACACAAAGTGAGTTACACCGCAGTAACCACTCTACCAAACTACTGTTTGTGCAACATCTATATGTCCGAACTTAGTGGAAGTTTGCAGCATCCACTTCAGATGTGGCACGTGCGAACTTGGTGCGTACTTAAGGAGCAGTTATAGCCAGCAGTCATGTGGACACGCCATTGGCTATTATAGAGACCAAGTAGCCAATCAAAAGTACTGAGCTCAGGTAGCCAGTCAAAGTACCTTTATTTAGATCTAGTTATAGCATACAAATGCCTAGTAATTCGCACCCGCTTTCGGGGTCGCTTTAAGACTCTAAATAAACAGTTTAGCTTTTGCCTTTAAACAAGCAAATTAAAGCCCCCTCCGCCTTTATCTACGATTGCTCTGCAAGAAGCAGGCAACCATATCGCAAGATTGACAGATCCCTCCCATCACGAGTCCTTGTGAAAGTCGTGCATCACGCGCTTCCTCACCCTGTGTATCGTGCTGAGTAGCTCGGGAACGCCCGGTTACACAACCAGCTCAGCAATGCAATTCGGAAGACCGCCGTCCGCCATTGGTGCCGCAACAACTTGAACCGGAGTTGCACAGTTATGCCTTGACGAACCCAGCTTTTGACTTTCCGCATCGCCATTGAGAAATCGCGTCCAAGACGCACTTCCTGTCTTGTGTATCCGTGTGGTAGAATCGGTTGGCAGAAATACCGTGCGCGAGGGCCAGCACTGGCAAAATCAAGCCCACAAAACCGTTTTGGTAACTTGATGCATTGTCGCTCTGAATCGTGATCTTGGTGACGTGACTGAGATCCCGTTATATCGAAATGAGCATAGCTTCCAGCAAAGCCGCAACAGCTTCTTTGTCCTGTCTGTTGTCCGAGGCCGAAATGTAATCGAAGTACACTTTGTTCTCCGCAGGCTGTGTAAGGAGTCGACGTACTTAAGCACGTACAGACTGTAGAGCAGCCAAAGGACCAAGCAAGATGAACGCTGGTCTGGCGTACAGCGGAGCAAGGACGCAGTTGTGGAGAGGAGTGGATCGAACCCGGTACTCCGTATTGACACGGAGCTCTCTGGACACGTCGTGTTACTCCTTCCACACAAACTGCACCCAGTCGAACCGATTTCAACTACGACCGAGTCGATATGGAAGGGAAAACAGACCTGGTCGCTCGTCCCCTCA